>VYZU01088756.1:0-12930 GCA_013401355.1 Ceyx cyanopectus | reverse complement strand
CTCCAGTCCTCAGACACCTCTCCCGTTCTCCAGGACCTTTCAAAAATGATGGAGAGTGATCTAGCAATAACCTCTGCCACCCCCTCATTACTCGTGGGTGTATCCCATCAAGGCCTATAGACTTGTGGATGTCCAGTCTGCTCAACTGGTCTCTAACCCAAGCCTCCTCAACTGAGGAAAGAACTTCTTCCCTCCAGACTTCCTCTGTGGTCTTGGAGACCTGGGACTCCTGCTAGCTGGCCTTAGAAGTAAATACTGAGGCAAAGGTGGCATTCAGTAACTCAGCCTTCTCTCTGTCCTCGGTCACCAGGGCACCCACTTCATCCAGTAGCGGGCCCAGTAATATTATTCAGTAATAGAAACCTTTATGTGCTTACTGTAACTTGGAAGGTATTTCACCAATGTTTAAGCTCCCTAAGTGAGGCAAAAGGCAAGACTCATATTAATCTCTGTGCTTCTGCACATTCTCTGATGCTGCAGTACAACCCACTTGTAACAATGGCATGCAAGGGCTGAGAAAACTATTGCGTGTTTTGGAAATTCTTTTAATTGGTTCTGGAGGGAGAGGGAAGTAAGCAAGCAAATGTGAATCTGTATTTAAAACACACATCAGAAAAATTATCTCCCTACAAATATTAAACTCAGGTGATGAATGCTCACATCAGATGTAACTGGCAGCAACTTTGCTTGAAATGGACAGGGGAAAGCCTACTTTCTACCAAGGGTTTGGGAGTGGAATTGTAATAGACACTTCCATAAACTGCTGTCTGAACAAATGTCATGATGTTGGCTTTCTGCCTCATTTTCAGCTGCAGAGAACAGCAGATGGGAGGAGCAGAAACAACTAAGATCCCTTTTTAACTCAGTTTGAAATATCTCTCAACTGTTTTCAGTCAAAGAGCTCTTCTCTGAACTATTATAAATGGTCATTTTCTAGATCCTACTTTAGAAATTACAATTACCATATACCTAAAGTACTGCTAAACCCCAAAGTTTTACAGTACGTGCATAGGGAACAAACAAGAAGTACCTAGCTGCACACAGAACAGCAAGTGATCTTGTTTTGTAACTTTTCAGTTACTTCTTCAGCAAATGAAGAGCATAGTGTACACGAAAGTTGTGTTCCAGGTATAATGTGGAATGACTGGAGACAAAAGAGAAAATGTGAATAGTCACCAGAGGACTTTAGCAAAGAATTCACTAATTGCCAGTGGTGTTAAAAGAGTCTGGAATTAGAAAGAAAAAAGTATTAAAGTATTATTTTGTTCAGTCTGTTTAGAGATTGTTTGGTCCTTCTATGAAACTTTAAGACAGGAAGCCAAATGCATGATCAAGTCTATTATTTAGCTTCAGGAAAACCTACAAATATAAGCTAGTTTCAAATCTCAACAAAATCAAACTACTTCTCACATATGTAATGAAAGATTATTGCATTCCACCGCTACTCATTATTTTAGAAAATACTAGGTGTAATTTTTTTTGTTATATGGATTCAGATAGTGCCACCAACAAACAAAGGCATTTACACAACCAGACTCCACTATACATAACCACAATCCTGTCCTGTTGAACACAGTTAAAGGCTGCTAATTGAAGCCTGTGGGATACTGAGCTATCCAGTGTCATGTTGGAAAACACTCTGAGGAAGATCAGTAACTGAATTAAGGATTTCACTTGATGAGTTGCAGTTGCATTATAGTGAAAATGACAAAGACTATTTATTCTTTGGTTTTGGAATCTAACCTCCAGGTTTAGTACAGCAAGAAATTTCCACTACAGTCAAGTGCTGCATATTAGCTGATTACAGATGTATTTCACATTCCTCTGAGCTTTGTGTCTGAGTTTACACTGTGTTGTATCACTCAAGGAGTGATCACACTGAAGAATATCACCCAAGCTTGCATTTTAAGTTTTGCCATATATCTTATAATTTATTTTTTTTTTTGTTACTGAAGAGTTTTATGGTCATGAATAAGGAAATCAGATACAAGACTCTGGGTTTCAAGGTATATAGCAAGACAGATACCATCTTTACATTGCTTTTCAGCATATTGTGAGTGCTGGTCCTTCACTTCCATCTGCATCAACACTGTTGCAATGACCCCAGACAAAAAATATTTCAGTTATAGTGAATTAATGATATTGTGATGGTGTTAAAATACTACTGCAAAGGAATTTTCCTTCCTGTGGGAAAGCAAAGGTTCTCACCATCTGTGACCTTGATGGCATTTGTTTGTAAAACAGTAGAAAGATGTTTTGACTATGGCTGTTGTGGCACCCCAGCCAATCACCCCAGGGGGTGGCTGACTTCTTGTCCAATTACCTTGAAGTTAAAAGGGTATTAAAAGAGCTGTAAATTAATAAATAA
The DNA here is from genome assembly GCA_013401355.1 of Ceyx cyanopectus. NCBI lineage: Eukaryota > Metazoa > Chordata > Aves > Coraciiformes > Alcedinidae > Ceyx > Ceyx cyanopectus. The sequence continues at coordinate 10,562 of VYZU01088756.1, read as the reverse complement.
AGGCTTCTTGGCATCTTGGTGAAGAAAATCGTGTCTGCCTCGCTCTTTCTCCTCTTCCGGCAACTGGCAGATAAACGACAATACTGGAAATGGCATCGTGGCCTACACAGAGAAACATTATTTCTATTGTTATCTGCAACTGTTTTCTAATTATTATAAAGCTATACAGCAACCATGCCCTAAACAAACTACTGTGCCCTGTTGGTGGATAATTTATCCAAATTAAAGTGGGGGATAGGAAGGGGGGACAGAATACAGAGAACACCGAAGTTTAAGGAAAGAGCAACACATACTCTTTGCAGTGACAATTCAGGTCTGTATTGTAACTGTGTTTTACTCATTCCTAGGATTTGGTACTTGTGGCTCACATCTGTTAAATGGGCTGAAGAGTCTAGAATGTTTGGGATTTTTTACTGTTTGAAGGCTAAGGTGATTACAGTGGTTTGCATGTGTGCATTGATGATGACTCAACATTTAGACCTTCAGGACTATGTTCTGGAAGGGCAAATGAAGTGCAGAGAGTTACAGGGCTTAGTCAACTCATAAACACTTTAAGTTGCACATGGAATAAAATACTTGCTTTCGTTTGTGTTTCCCTTCAGTAAATAGCACTGTAAAGTTGTATGGTTCATTTTTGTCAAAGATTTTAAACTATTCTTCAACTATGAGTCTCTTTCTGTGGCAAAGTAAGGCAAAGAGTGGTGTAAACAGCTTGCCAAGCAATCAGTGGCAGAGCCAAAATTCAGAATTCAGATTGCCTGCCCACCTGCCTTCCTTCTACCCTTATTGCCGAGTAAGTTACCCAACAGGAGAGCTCTTCCAAATGAAGAATGAATGAGGAAACAAAGGAGAAAAATGGAATATAAGAAAAATGAAAATAACCAGTATGAGAGTCCAAATAAGTAAAAAGCATAAAAGAAACAGCAAAAACATTATGAAATAAAATTAGAGATTACAATAAAGAAGTCATTTCCATTTTAATGCATGTCTGCTAATGGTGTGTTAATGATTTTCCTTATATACACAGGGCTTGGGTCCAAAACTCTGAATGAAACCATTCATGTTCTTCTGTGTTATCTTTTACCAGAATATATCAGTTCTCCTTAGCCAGGGTGCTCCTAATTTTTTGTTAATTTTGCTTGCCTGTTTTCACTGCTTGTCATTTTGATGCTGGGGAAAACATCAGTTTAACAGCTTCGCAGTCTATTGTTCTTTCTTTGCTGAGAAGGGAAGGGTGTGTGGCAGCGGCAGAGGAAGGTGGCTAGAGCAGCACTTAACTGCCTGCCTCTGCTCAGCTCTGCCCTGAAGGAACCTGATGGCACAGCTATGACCCTCTGCTTGCTGGAGAGTCAATTAGGGACAGCAGCAATACTGGTTTCAGTGGTGCTTTTCCTGATAGAAACTGGACGCGGGTACAGTTTGCATCATCTGTTAGACTGGTAACAATTTGTAGTCAATAATGACCTGGGCTGGATTTGACTGCAGCAGGCCATACACAAGAAAGCCTTCATAAAACATTCCCAGCTCCTCTGAACCATTCAAACCTCTGTAATGCTAGCAAAAAAGGAGGTGCTTTTAAAAAGAAAGCTTCTTATAACTGACAGAGAATCAGTCGCCCCCACACACACCTTATTCACTCACTGTACTGAACTGGCATTCCTACAAGAGCTGGGAAGGGCCCAGAGCTTCTGATTGAAAGACATTTGGAATAAGAACTCAAAAATTGAAGAATTTTGTTCCTTTCTGGCTTCTTGCTTCATTTCTTGGCCTATTCTGCCTGTGCATGCTGAATGTCAACCAGCATAGCAGTAGCACCTTTGCAAAGAAGTCCTGAGTATCTTGGAAAACATATTAAAGGCATGTGAAAAAAAAAAAAAAGGTTTCCACCACTCCAAGGAATCAATGTCTGGTTTAGAGTGATGGAGATTAGAGTTGGACAAGGAAAAGGGGTACAATCTTGTCTAAACTATAACAGACATAAAGGTGTCTTTTTCAGAAAAGATTTTAAAATGACCCCTGTAGTGCATTCACAGCTTATTCTCAGAGACATTTGCTTACATTGAATACCCTTGGAAAAACTCCCAAAACAAAGTGGCCAGAATCAGTTACTTATCTGCACTTGCAGAGAATTGCATCTTATGTCAAACTGATAGTGACAATGGCTTTGGGTTGTCAACCCAAAGCATTTGTCAAAAAAGGCAGTTGCGTTTTTATTCAAGTGTCTGTCACTTTGTAACTGATAGCTAGTTCATCTTCAGTGACATCTTGGAATGAGGAACAGCTCAAAAGGTTATTTGTAATTTTTTAAGAACCTGTGGTTAGGACCAGCCTAAGTGAGCCAAGAGAGAAAATTGATTTGAATGCAACAAATCCAAGTCTCCCTCTTTGATGGTCTGATGAAAATGGATCATCTTGATCTTTTGTAACTACTGAATAGCTGGGAATCTATTTATTTTGCAACCTGTCAGTTTGACAGCTACATTTAAAAAATGTTTTCTTGATTATTATCTTATGAAGTTCTAAGTGACTGTTTCATCTGAGAATTAAGCAGCATGCAAATACAGGTGAAACTGTTGTGGGTGTCTACTATAAACCACCAAATCAGGAAGAAGATGTTGACGAGAGAGACCTTCTACAGGGTGATGGAAGTAGCCTCAAGATCACATGCCTTGGTGATCATGGCTGACTTCAATCACCCTGATATTTGTAGCAAAGGCTACTTACATATGCCTACTATGAGGCATATTCAGTCCAGAAGGCACTTGCAATGCATTGATTATAACTTCCTGATGCAGGTGTTCGAAGAGCCAACAAGCAGGGGTGCACTGATGGACCTTGTATTAATGAGCAAAGAAGGTCTGGTTGGGGATGTGAAGGCTGGAGGCAGCCTTGGTGGTAATGTTCATATATGGTAGAGTTTAGTATCATACAAGGAAGAAGCAGGACAATAAGTCAGATTTCAACCCTGGACTTCAGGATGGCTAACTTTGTCTTCCTCAAAGACCTACTTGGAGGAATCCCTTGGGCTCAGACTCTAGAAGGTAAGGTGGCCTAGGAAAGCTGGTGGAAAATTAATCATTTCTTCCTCTAAGCTCAAGACAGAAGCATTCCTTTGAGTAAAAAATTGAGTAGAGAAGTCAGGAGACCAGCATGGATGAACAAGGAGCTTCTGAAAAAAATCAAGTGGAAAAATGAAGTTAATAATGTGGAAAAAGGGTCTGGTCTCTTGGGAGAATTATTGAAATGCTGTCAGGGCCTGTAGGGATGAAACAAAGAAGGCCAAGGCCCTCTTGGAATTAACTCTGGCAAAGGAAGCAAAGGAGAGAGCAAGAAGGGCTTCTTCAAATACATCAATGGTAAAAGGAGGACTAGGGAAAATGTGGGTCCACTGCTGAATGAGATGGGAGCCCCAGTGACAGAGGATGCAGAGAAGGTGGAGTTATTTAATGCCTTCTTTGAAGACTTACCAGTTTTCATTGATAAGATCAGCTCTCAGGAATACCTGACCCTGGAAGTAACAGTGAAAGCCTGGAAGAGGAAATCCCTTTCCACTGCTTGATGAGAATTGCATTAAAAATCACTTGGATAAACTGAACACACAGAAATCTATGGGCCCTGATGGGATGCACCCACAACTGCTGAGAGAGCTCCTGATGTTGATCTACCACTCTCCATCATTTTTGAAAGATTATGGAGAACAGGTGAAGTGCTTAAGAACTGGACGAAAGCCAGGGTAACTCCAGTCTTCAAAAAGGGCAAGAAGGAAGACTCTGGTAATTACAGACCAGTCAGACCCACCTTCATCCCTGGAAAGGTGATTGAGTAGCTCATTCTGGAGATTGTATCTCAGCCCATGGAAGAAAGGAAGGTTATCAAGAGTAGCAAACATGGATTCACTAGAGGGAAGTCATGTCTGACTTATCTGCTAGCCTTCTCTGATGGTATGCCTGAATGGGTGGATGCAGGGACAGCAGTGGATGTTGTCTACCTTGACTTCAGCAAGGCTTTTGATACTGTCTCCCATAACATCCTCAGGAAGTGTGGGTTAGAAGAGCCAGATCATATGGGTTGAGAACTGGCTGGACAACAGAGCTCAGAGGGTTGTGATCAGTGGGGCAGAGTCCAGCTGGTGACCTGTAAATAGTGGTGTTCCCCAGGGGTCAGTTCTGGGTCCACCTTCATTCAACATCTTCATCAATGACCTGAAGGTCACCTTCAGTAAGTTTGATGATTACACCAAACTGGGAGGAGTGGCTGATACACTGGAAGGGTGTGCTGCCATCCCGTGAGATCTGGACAGCCTGGAGAGCTGGGCAAAGGCAAACCTAATGAAGGTTCAACAAAGATAAGTGTAGAGTCCTATACCTGTGGAGGAACAACACCACTTACCAGTACAGGTTAGGGGTTGATCCACTGAAAACAACTACATGGAGAGGGACCTTGGACCAACAGAGAGCTACAAAGATGATGAGGGGACTGGAACATCGCTCTTAAGAGGAAAGGCCGAGAGTCCTTAGCCTTTAGCATGGAAAAGAGAAAAGTGAGAAGGGATGTTATTAATATTTACAAATATCTGCAGGGTGGGTGTCAAGCAGAAGGGGCCAGTCTCTTTTCAATGGTGCCCTGTGGTAAGATGAGAGGTAATGGTCACAAGGTGAAAAACTGGAAGTTCCACCACAACATGAGGAAAAACTTCTTCACTATGAGCATGACAGAGCTTTGAACAGGCTGCCCAGAGAAGTTGCAAAGTCTCCTTCTCTGAAGACTTTCGAGACCTTCCTGGATCTGTTCCTGCATGGCCTGCCCTGGGTGATCCTGCTCTGGCAGGGGGGTTGGACTCTGATCCCCAGAGGTCCATTCCAACCCCTACTCTTCAATGATTCTATGATCTTTCCATTTTATCAAGCAAATGTTGTATTTACAATGATTAATAACATTATCAAGGTCAATATATCAGGATATCCCCTATAATTTTTCAAATTATTAATTTTGAAGTTTAAAAATAAATACAATGGGTTTAAGATGGCTGGTAAAATTCTGCAGCTACACCGATTAAAACCCTAAGCAATTCCATTCACTTAATGAAATTCATTGCAGTTTCAAGCACCTGTAACAGGTAAGAGAATTATTTTTTTTAATTGCTGAAGCAGAAGGAGAACACAAGAACACTCAGTAGTGCTAATATAAGTCCTAATATTGTCTCCAATTACTGTAATAGGAAGATATTTAATCTTTTAAGGCTAATTCATGTTCAACTGTCCCTGTTACAGAATAAGTATAAGAAGAGGTTTGGCTGCTTTTTGGATTTCTTCACATTTCCTGCTAGATCCCACTGCAATAGGAAATTGAGGAGTTGTACAATAGACCTGTCACAATAACGTAACTGATCTCTCAATTACTTCTGGTTAAATAAAGAAAAATAATGATAGCAAAAGGACTAGTAGAAGTCAGGATATGTTAGCGTGTGTGTGCATTGTAGAAATGATTAGCTAAGGCAGAGGGAAAGAACATCAAATGAGATAATGTCCCTGCATGATTATCTTCAGACTACTCTGATTACTGACAAATAGTAGAGAGCTGGAGATCTATACAAATGTTATTAGACCAAGGGTTGTAATGTGATTTAGTGATGTGGCTACAGTGATAGCTGGTTCCCTTGACACATCAGAACATAGGGTGGTTTAGCACTGCTGGTTCACTGCTGTGCTAAAAAGCAAGCATCCAACATAACTGTGATTGTAGGAATAGGCAAGCAAGGGACTGGTGCTTATTTGTGTCACTGTATATTAAACCGATGACTTAAACTGGCATAAGGAGAGTCTGGTCCTAAGACAAAATATATTTCAACACACTGCAATAGTGCAATGCAGTTTAATCTTGCCAGCACACAAAATAAAGATTAATGCCATTTCCCACCATTCCCCTTCCTCTTTTTCTTTCATTTCCATTCACCTTGTTTTGTCTTCAATTCACTGGCTTCTACAGGTGGCACCTGCTGAGGCTGCCTTCTCCAGTGGCAGCAGGCAGCAGTTTCTACTGTACTGCTTTGTTTCATGGGATCCCAGTCACAGTCATACTGGATGGGCTCCAGCTGGCCACAGTAGTTCTTAGATTGGTTTTGCTGGCTGTCCAGTGGGCAGTCCTCATCCCATATCAGGGCAATTTTAAACTCCTCTCTAGTTAGCCTAGTTTTAAACTGAGATAATTTACTTATCCTGCAAGTCTATTTGACCACAAAAAATACAGCACATGGGTTTAAATGTGCAGTTAAAGTCAGATCTAAGGCTCAGGTAGTTCTATCTCTTGCTGAGAGATAATATATAATATTATAAATATTATGTCATTATTCTCTTCTCTTCTCTTCTCTTCTCTTCTCTTCTCTTCTCTTCTCTTCTCTTCTCTTCTCTTCTCTTCTCTTCTCTGTTTTGTCCCTCTGGCCACCACCAGTGACTATAGAATTTCTTCCTTTTTTTTTTTCTTTTAATGCCTGTTTTGAAGACTGAAGAAAATTACTATAAATCAGTTTGCGTTCAAAATACCAATCTTGCAAATGAAAGGATGGGATATTATACCATTAAAAATAAGATTCAGCATAATGGTAAAAAATTGTGACTGATAGAGAAGCACTTCTTGAATCATAAATTCTCATTTTAAAAGGACAAAAGGGACTATCACAGTGATTGCCTGAAATCCTACATAACAATGTAATTTCACACAAAATGCCTTCTGATCTGCAAGAAAAACTTATTTGTATCTTGAAAAACTCAAACAAAGACCCAGGGATTCTTCAGCTTTATTCATTACAATTATCAAACAGATTTTGCAAAAATATTATCAGTAACAAGGCAGAATAAAATCCTGGCTCTAAACAATTTTGAACATAAATGAATCAGCACAAGGAAATAATGATAGGATGGGAATATCTTTTAGAGACATCATCTTTTACGGGATGAACACAGTAAAATCAAACTCTTTTCTATTTCACAAAGTTCCTGTAATTAGATCTTGCAAAATGGATAAATACTGTAATGGATCCGGTGCTTTATTAGCACACACACTAATAACCTGCAGCAAAACATCCATCAAGCTCTTCACTTCCTCTGGGGAAGACTGCTGCAAGTGGTTGACAGAGATGTGAGTCAGGCTCTGTAGGATCAGCAGACTTGTAGTTTTAGGATGTGTACTAGCTGCAAAGAGAAGTCCAGGCAGTGTGGGACCAGAATGCAAAAGCTGAAGGGAGAACAGGCTGTTCTCCCTGATAAAGGGACTATTGGTAGTTAAAAGTGATCTCTGATGGTTTTGAATCACCATTAAGCTGTTGTAGGGGACCCCAAAGAGGTGAGGAAAGGATTATACTTTGGTCAAGGAAGTTTCAGGCCCATGGGTTAGCATTTTTAACTTGGAATGACAATCTTCAGTGTTAGTCTGGAAGAGTCAGAACTTCTACCCCTGCCTGCCCTTAGACAGAAAGTTAGGAGGTGCCAAAAAAAAAAAAAAGCTGTAAGGAGTTCAGGTTAGGAAACCTTCCAACAGCACTGACAAGTCTAGTTGAACATTTCTGTCCACAGCCTAATTAGTATAAAAAAAACAGGATGAGATTTTCAGAGGTTGAGAGACTTCCAGTTCTGTGTTAATCTTANAAGAGGTTTGGCTGCTTTTTGGATTTCTTCACATTTCCTGCTAGATCCCACTGCAATAGGAAATTGAGGAGTTGTACAATAGACCTGTCACAATAACGTAACTGATCTCTCAATTACTTCTGGTTAAATAAAGAAAAATAATGATAGCAAAAGGACTAGTAGAAGTCAGGATATGTTAGCGTGTGTGTGCATTGTAGAAATGATTAGCTAAGGCAGAGGGAAAGAACATCAAATGAGATAATGTCCCTGCATGATTATCTTCAGACTACTCTGATTACTGACAAATAGTAGAGAGCTGGAGATCTATACAAATGTTATTAGACCAAGGGTTGTAATGTGATTTAGTGATGTGGCTACAGTGATAGCTGGTTCCCTTGACACATCAGAACATAGGGTGGTTTAGCACTGCTGGTTCACTGCTGTGCTAAAAAGCAAGCATCCAACATAACTGTGATTGTAGGAATAGGCAAGCAAGGGACTGGTGCTTATTTGTGTCACTGTATATTAAACCGATGACTTAAACTGGCATAAGGAGAGTCTGGTCCTAAGACAAAATATATTTCAACACACTGCAATAGTGCAATGCAGTTTAATCTTGCCAGCACACAAAATAAAGATTAATGCCATTTCCCANTTCTCTTCTCTTCTCTTCTCTTCTCTTCTCTTCTCTTCTCTTCTCTTCTCTTCTCTTCTCTTCTCTTCTCTGTTTTGTCCCTCTGGCCACCACCAGTGACTATAGAATTTCTTCCTTTTTTTTTTTCTTTTAATGCCTGTTTTGAAGACTGAAGAAAATTACTATAAATCAGTTTGCGTTCAAAATACCAATCTTGCAAATGAAAGGATGGGATATTATACCATTAAAAATAAGATTCAGCATAATGGTAAAAAATTGTGACTGATAGAGAAGCACTTCTTGAATCATAAATTCTCATTTTAAAAGGACAAAAGGGACTATCACAGTGATTGCCTGAAATCCTACATAACAATGTAATTTCACACAAAATGCCTTCTGATCTGCAAGAAAAACTTATTTGTATCTTGAAAAACTCAAACAAAGACCCAGGGATTCTTCAGCTTTATTCATTACAATTATCAAACATATTTTGCAAAAATATTATCAGTAACAAGGCAGAATAAAATCCTGGCTCTAAACAATTTTGAACATAAATGAATCAGCACAAGGAAATAATGATAGGATGGGAATATCTTTTAGAGACATCATCTTTTACGGGATGAACACAGTAAAATCAAACTCTTTTCTATTTCACAAAGTTCCTGTAATTAGATCTTGCAAAATGGATAAATACTGTAATGGATCCGGTGCTTTATTAGCACACACACTAATAACCTGCAGCAAAACATCCATCAAGCTCTTCACTTCCTCTGGGGAAGACTGCTGCAAGTGGTTGACAGAGATGTGAGTCAGGCTCTGTAGGATCAGCAGACTTGTAGTTTTAGGATGTGTACTAGCTGCAAAGAGAAGTCCAGGCAGTGTGGGACCAGAATGCAAAAGCTGAAGGGAGAACAGGCTGTTCTCCCTGATAAAGGGACTATTGGTAGTTAAAAGTGATCTCTGATGGTTTTGAATCACCATTAAGCTGTTGTAGGGGACCCCAAAGAGGTGAGGAAAGGATTATACTTTGGTCAAGGAAGTTTCAGGCCCATGGGTTAGCATTTTTAACTTGGAATGACAATCTTCAGTGTTAGTCTGGAAGAGTCAGAACTTCTACCCCTGCCTGCCCTTAGACAGAAAGTTAGGAGGTGCCAAAAAAAAAAAAAAGCTGTAAGGAGTTCAGGTTAGGAAACCTTCCAACAGCACTGACAAGTCTAGTTGAACATTTCTGTCCACAGCCTAATTAGTATAAAAAAAACAGGATGAGATTTTCAGAGGTTGAGAGACTTCCAGTTCTGTGTTAATCTTAAATTTCATGTCATATAGCTTCTGTACTTATATGTTTTCTTTATAAGATCGGATTTAATTTGGAGCAGTTTAGCACATGAAACACCTTCCCAGCACCACAGAAACACTAAGCAGAAGTCTACATTACAAAATTGGAATTAAGTTAAATCCTGAAAATGTGACCTCCATCTTCAAGCCTGTCTTAGCTCTTAGATATATAATCAAGACCTAAATGGTGTAAGTGGTTGTCAAAAGAATTTGCACTGAATAGTCTCAAAACACATGCTGAGCAGGATGCTCTTCTGAAGCCACCATTTATGCATGTATATAGTTCTTTCCTGTACATTATTTCTTAAATTTTGAACATTTCATTTCATAATATGAATATTGCATTGTTGTTTATTTTTTTTTAATAGAACAGTGATTATAATGGCAGCAACACTGACATTCTTGTGCTGTGAATCCCCCAGTTTCACTTACATTAAGAACTGCAAAACCAGGTTTCTTGGCTGAGATAACCCAACCAGTGGGAAATAAACACAGAAAGCTGACTTACCAAGGCAGATTTGTAATTGCACCAGGGATAAACTTGTCACTGTAGGGTCTCCCAGCTCACAGATCCTAAAGCATCATCTGCCGCATTTGCCAGGATTTCAGTCCAACATTGTTGCCCTTGCATTTAAATAAAAAGCCCCTCAGCTGAGATCTATCTCTTTACCTTTCCAATCACTAGTGGTTTCAAAAGGCATTTGATTTTCTATTCTGGGTTTTCCTGTAACTATTTTTAGCAGCTAATAACTGACACCCTAGGGAGCATGATGTCATCACACTTTGCACTTATGTTGCTATTGAAAGTCAAAACCAGACAGCAGCAGCTGTCATCGTGGTGAGTTGGCTCATTAGGCAAGGGTAGGAGAGTGATATCACTAGAGCCAAGTTCAAAAGACCAAACAAGAGGAAATTCAGTAATCTCTCAAATAAAGAATAGTTCTTTTCTAAGTAATCTGAAGACAAAATGAGAA
>VYZU01088755.1:27871-55690 GCA_013401355.1 Ceyx cyanopectus | reverse complement strand
GATCTACTAAAAATATTTTTTTTCCTTCTCTTTATTTATAACAATAACCAAAACCCACTGCTTTTATTAGTGCAGGAGATTCTGAGAATTTACTGCACTTCGAAATCAGGAGAAGGTAAAGCAGCTCTCAGAACAATAAGGGTTGATCCTGCTCCCGCTGAGGTTTTGCCATTGACGTCAGTAAGTGCAGGGTAGGACCTGAAATGTTACGCTTACAACTTCATCACTGTGGGGAAAGTTTCCCAATATTTCAGTACACATCCTTTGTGTTTATTCTGTATCCATGAACCTGTAAGAATCCTGTCAGCAGGGTTTGCATGAATGTGTGGCAAAATGTGTTATCTTTAAACCACTTGATTTTATTGCTGTATTTAAAATATTTCCTTCAGTGAGAAGCTAGCAGGAAGAACTGGCACTCTTTTTAAAAATACTGGTGGTAGTCATTAAATAGAGCAATAAACTTAAGCATTTGAGCATAACATGACTGTTAGTTTTATGTAAACCTTGCTAGCTATATTTCCCCCACTGTTACTGACTCTTTTGAAGGGGTAACACTGTTGGATCTAAGCACTCTTAGAAATAACAAAAGCACCAATGATATTCTGAATAACATTGTGAGTGGAACTCCCTATAAATGTTTTCAGCTTTTCAGTGCCCTTCAGTGTCAAAACTGACGCAGTGAATAAAATGACTTGTTCTGTCATCAGCTTCTTGTGAATCTGCTACAAAATACTTGTTGATTGATAGAAGTGTGTATACAGGAGTGAAGTTCAGTGTAAGTTGCCTCCTATACAAGGAGAATTTCTAGAGAACTGCTTTATGACAAGCAAGGTATGAATTGCTCCAAGATACTGACTCTGAGGTCTATGTGCAGATCCTCAGCAGGTATTAGTTGGCAGTGCCTCACTGATGTGAGCAGAAGTTAATGGTTTATACTGATTAAGGAAACATACCCTGCTGGCCACTCCCATTCTGTGTATGTGGAATATCCTGAGAGTGGTCACTGACAAAACCAGGCTTTGCATCAACTCACTAGTAAAACCAAATGTCAGCCTAGTGGCACAGTCTAGTGGTTAGGGTTGCACTGCACCATCTCACACCAGGTGAATGCATGGCACTTGGTTAGGAGCAAAACATCTCTTGAAGCATTATTTTGTCTAACAGATTTGGAGCTATTCTTCCTACTTAAGCTTTGGCCTTAATTAATATATCTGTCTTTTTTCTTTTTTTAAACAGAATTTGAGGTCTGAAGGACCTTTTATCAGCTGTTCTGATCTCTTCTGACAGCAGTGGTAATCTTAAGAAGTGCTTAGGATTAGCAGAAAGGAGCTCTAGCCAAGCAGAAGCACTTGAGATGAGTGGAGCTACTGCTTCTGCAATCAGTAGGTTTGAAACTGAGCTGACAATAGGAACTAAGCTAAGCCTATGTGTCTTATTAGACTCATCTTTTTACTGGTTGCTCTTTATTAAAAAAAAATTCCTAGCACACTTCATCTACTCTTTGCAGCTGTGTGGCCCAGGCCACTTTGTTCCAGAAACTGCAGCATTAATGCCTACAACACAGTTGTTTACCAGAGGACTGAATTCCTTTCTCCAGGTGGGTTAGTATATAACAAATTTGAGACTATTTTACTTAGAACTAACTAATGTTTTCTGTTTCCCAAGTTTTTTCACAGTTTGTGAATGGGGCAGATCCCAGCTCTGTGCCTCACTTGTTTTCACTGGTCATTTGGTTGTTGGCCATCAAACTGGTGTTATCCTGTTTATGTTTCTGTCATGGTAACAGACTAATGACATGCTCTGTCCTTTTATAGGTACTATGAGATCATCAGATACACAGAGTTATGTAAAAAAAAACTAAGGTTGTACTTGAAGGTAAGAACTGTCTCCAGATAAAGCATGTATCTGACTGCAGGATTAAGGTAAAGAAAACCAATTAATCTGAAACATCAATTGCCTAGCAGTCATGTACAGTAGCGTGTCACATTTGCTTGCAAGACTTTCTACAGTAGCTAAACAGTTCGGGATGTTTTCTCTACAGTTTGTCTGCTTTGGAAAAATCTTAACCTGTGAACTTGAAGTTGCAAAAGGGTTCAATGCTGAAGAGCTCACAAAGAGGGCCTTGGTTCCTGTCACTTCCCTGCTGTCCCTGGAGCAGAACCATGCAGCTTGCTCACACGTGGTCTCAGAAAGTGCGTGTCTGTTGACTGGTGAGTCAGCAGGTTTTAGAAGTGGACCTGCACTATTACTTTTGATGTGTTCTTTCCCTGGATACCATTTCAAACAAAAAAAAAAGATGAATTTACTGTTTGTTAATCATAACTATGTCTCTCTATTTTTTATGTGAAAAGTGCTTTATACGTTTGCTATGGGGAAAAAACAAGACACCTTTTTTTTATTATTCATTGGGAATAACCTTGTTTTTCCTATCCAGTCTGTAGAGGTATATTTGCTGATGTCTGCAAAAGTGACTTGAGATAATGTAGAGCAGCTCTGGAGTCCTGAAAGAAAAAACACTGTTCCATTTCAAAGTGCAGAAGAAATATGTGAATGAAAGCAGCATTTGCTGCATAAGAGACAGGCAAAGAACTTCATGTTCTCACATCACAAACATTGTTTTCTGGTATCTCTAAGCAAATTTCACATATTCCCAAATAGGTAAATTTGTACTGCATGCAAGGAAAGAGAAGAGTCCCCATTTCTCTGAGTACTGATACAGATCAGGCTCCAGCACCTGAATAAAACAGATGCTATGTTCTCATGGCATGGTGTCAGAGTGAAAGAAGATGGTACAATTAGGTGCAGAAGACCTGCCCAAGCTTATGCACCACGTAATCCTCAGCAAGCAGTTGTTAGGTTTATTGAATTGATAGCAGAGCTGCATGCAGAGAAAAGCTAAATCATTTACTCAAGAATCAAAAGCCATGTTGGCACTAGTGCCGTCAATATGGCTCAGAGCATTTAAGAAGGTAAAACTTCTAACATCTGGCAAGGCCACTGGTATGTCAATTCATGGTCTTTTTCTCTCTGCTGGACCATGCTGCTTTTTCTCTTAGCTTCTTGTTGCATCTTAGGCTTAAAATCGAGTTAAATAAGTCACTCCATTGCACTAGTTTTAATCTAAAATGTGGATAGCCAGTGTTTTCCAGGGATCATCTCTTCCCTTGGAGAGAGCCTGTCTTGCTAGATACTCTTCAGATGGCTCAGCCTCCTCTGCATAGCTTTTCATCACTGCATCTCAGAATTTTGGGGACAGAGAAGTCTACAGTACTGTGCATCTTCCTAAAGGTATTTCTCCTTTGTAATGTTTGCCTGAATAAGTGTTTTCTTATTATGTCCAACCTTAACTCCCCTAGTTCCAGTAGCATCTGTATGGTGTCTGCTCTCCTTTGAAAAGGCAGAGACAACATTTCTCTCTAGAGACAAGAGGGAAAAAAAATCCTGCACAGATCCTTTTGCTCTTTCCCCTTTGCAAGCTGAGCTTGTTTGACGCTGAAGTGGACTCAAGAAAGATTGTCAGGAATTCAGTGAAAACTAATAAGGCACAAAAGAAACCTTCTCTTGTAAAGTAGTTTTGACTCCTTTTGTCTCAAAAGGAAGTCACTACATCCACGGCCATCTTCAGGTCTTTAGGCTGCCAAGAGGAATACGGAGAGCAAACACTCAAGCATTGCAAAAGTGAAGGCAACAAAGAGATCATCCAGAGTCACTCCTCCCCTTTTTGAGGCCTGTGTCTGGCAGTGTGGCCAGGCTTAAGGATCTAAACCAGAAGATCTTCTCATTCATATGCTTCGGTTTTCCTGCAGAGCAGGGTGTGCGTATGTGCATCTGTATGCACGTGCCCACTCAGTGTGCCACGCTAGTGTAGGAACAGAAGCATGAGGGAGGATTCATGAGTGCTGTGAAATGAACACAAAAAGGGACTGCCTGGTTTTTGAGTCTGCTTGGATAGGTGGGAGGAATTGGAAGGGTTGGCAGTGTTTTGGTTTGGCTGGGGAGAATGCAACTTCCAGCCCAGATACCAGGTTTCTCTGTATCAGTTGGGCTCTTCTTCCTGAATTAGAATATTGAAGAGGAAAGTGAAGGTTAGTTCCTTGATAGATGAATCAGACAAGCAATAAATACCTTATCCACATTATAGCATGACTAATTCAATTTCCATGCACTTCTGATTTGATAAATACATCTATGTTGTTAAAGAATGGCTCAACCTCTGCACTTTTATGTTTGTTAATTTTTTTTTTACCTTCCTTTTTCTTTCCTGGGCTATCAGAAGTCATCTTAAAATCATCAGGAAAGGTGGTAGGTGGCATATTCCTGACTGGGGTGGTGGGGGATGTGTGTGATTGCCATTTTTTTTTTCCAGAGTTTACCCCTGGAATTATTCCTCTCAGCCTCTGGAAACTGATTTTAACATCAATGCAGAATAGGTAACAGATGACTGTTCCAAACAGCAATCAAATGCAGTCTGTTCAGAGAAGCTGTTCATTGCCATTAGCTTAGCCTTCATTGCCAGAAAAGTATGTAGTTTGTGTCCTTCAGAATGAATGGACCTGTACACAGAGAAAATGGCCTCTTGTACCTGTGCTGCTTCAGCACTGCTGCACTGAACACTGGTAAAGTAAGAAAGAACTAAATATTCAGGCTGAGATCTGTAATTCATTATCTTCTTTGGAAGTACCCTACTCTCTGAGTAAGTCCTTCTCCATATGAAGAAGGGTGACAGAATCTCAGACTTACTAAGGAGTAGAAGAGAACTGATTAAAGCAGGAATTCTGCAATCTAATGATGTGAACTGATTTTCTGAAGAGCCTAGTCCCCGTCTGAGTAACTGAACCAACTGGCTGAACTTGGAAATGTTGGAAACTGCTGCTGGTATAACTAGAATGAAACAAATCCTGACCATTTCACTGTGGTGTGTAAGGAGCACTGGGGACTGACTTAAACACCAAAGCAGGATTTGTTGAATGTTTAACTGTTTAAAACGTGATTCACGTATTTTGGCTTTAACCTGAAATACAAGACTGATAAGTTGATTAATAGTCTGATGAAAGTTTTGAAATGGTGTCACAACCAATAATAAAGGTTTAAACCTTTTAGCCTCAAACTTGAAATTTTACCATCCTGTAATTACAAGAATAAGAAACTGCTGAAGCCACTGTATAGGATGTACCAACATAGCCCATAAGAGGCCAGTATGTATTTAAATTTTGGATTACTTAAAGCTGNGGTTTTTGAGTCTGCTTGGATAGGTGGGAGGAATTGGAAGGGTTGGCAGTGTTTTGGTTTGGCTGGGGAGAATGCAACTTCCAGCCCAGATACCAGGTTTCTCTGTATCAGTTGGGCTCTTCTTCCTGAATTAGAATATTGAAGAGGAAAGTGAAGGTTAGTTCCTTGATAGATGAATCAGACAAGCAATAAATACCTTATCCACATTATAGCATGACTAATTCAATTTCCATGCACTTCTGATTTGATAAATACATCTATGTTGTTAAAGAATGGCTCAACCTCTGCACTTTTATGTTTGTTAATTTTTTTTTTACCTTCCTTTTTCTTTCCTGGGCTATCAGAAGTCATCTTAAAATCATCAGGAAAGGTGGTAGGTGGCATATTCCTGACTGGGGTGGTGGGGGATGTGTGTGATTGCCATTTTTTTTTTCCAGAGTTTACCCCTGGAATTATTCCTCTCAGCCTCTGGAAACTGATTTTAACATCAATGCAGAATAGGTAACAGATGACTGTTCCAAACAGCAATCAAATGCAGTCTGTTCAGAGAAGCTGTTCATTGCCATTAGCTTAGCCTTCATTGCCAGAAAAGTATGTAGTTTGTGTCCTTCAGAATGAATGGACCTGTACACAGAGAAAATGGCCTCTTGTACCTGTGCTGCTTCAGCACTGCTGCACTGAACACTGGTAAAGTAAGAAAGAACTAAATATTCAGGCTGAGATCTGTAATTCATTATCTTCTTTGGAAGTACCCTACTCTCTGAGTAAGTCCTTCTCCATATGAAGAAGGGTGACAGAATCTCAGACTTACTAAGGAGTAGAAGAGAACTGATTAAAGCAGGAATTCTGCAATCTAATGATGTGAACTGATTTTCTGAAGAGCCTAGTCCCCGTCTGAGTAACTGAACCAACTGGCTGAACTTGGAAATGTTGGAAACTGCTGCTGGTATAACTAGAATGAAACAAATCCTGACCATTTCACTGTGGTGTGTAAGGAGCACTGGGGACTGACTTAAACACCAAAGCAGGATTTGTTGAATGTTTAACTGTTTAAAACGTGATTCACGTATTTTGGCTTTAACCTGAAATACAAGACTGATAAGTTGATTAATAGTCTGATGAAAGTTTTGAAATGGTGTCACAACCAATAATAAAGGTTTAAACCTTTTAGCCTCAAACTTGAAATTTTACCATCCTGTAATTACAAGAATAAGAAACTGCTGAAGCCACTGTATAGGATGTACCAACATAGCCCATAAGAGGCCAGTATGTATTTAAATTTTGGATTACTTAAAGCTGTGTTTTTCCAGTGTAATGGGACCAAGGCATCTTCCTAGGAATGCAACAATCTACAGGACTTCATGTGAGCTGAGGGATGCAGGAAGGCCAGTAATGGTCTTGAAAGCTCCTGTGTCTTAGTAGGAATTATCAGGACCTTAGCTGGTGGGGAAAAAAAAAAAAAAGGCAAAATATGCACAAACATATTCTCAAGAATATCCTAGTACTTTGTATTCTGTGGCTGTGGGCAGGCAGAGTGGAAATTGGCTGTATAAGATCAATAGTTGTAGTCTCATATCTGCTTTGTTTTTTTCTTTCCTTCCCTTTCCAGGAAAGGAACCTTGTGAAGTAACACTGAAGTACAACTCACTGAGACACTTAAAACCAGGAGTAAAATAGCTGCAGAAAGTATCACATAGGGAAGACTCAGTTACCTACGAAATAATTAGTCAAATATTCCTCATTGACAAGAATCAAATAGTCCCTTTATTTCAAACTGCCTTCCATACAGGGACCAGTCTTAGCATAACTACATGTGCCAGAATCCAACTGGAAACAGACTATGTGATAGCAGAATTGTTTCCCATAGTAACACCTCCTGGGTCATGCACAGCAAGCTGATAAAATGGGCTGCATCTCTGTGGAGGGGTTTACCTTGAGGAGAAGGTATTTCTGCTCTCAAAGGCCAGCCCTTGGTCTGCCACTATTGCAAGAGTCCAATATTGTCCCTGCATCAGCCACTGACTTTGGTTAGAAACATTTTGTCTTGATTTTTTTGTCTCGATTTTATTGTCTTAGCTTAAAGCAACCTCCTCACAGTTCCCAGCTACATCCACTGAGAGCAGGGTGTGCACAGGCCCTTGTGCCATGCACGTCTTAATGTATGTGATATACTTAAGAAAGCTGGCAAGGTCCTTGATAAAAGGAAAAGTGTAATGAAATAGTATAAATGAATAAATCAGAATAATCCTGGAAAAAATGCAGCTCTTTGGAGTCTCCTGAAATGAAGAGTTTAAAGGAAGAGGATTTGTCTTTTCTCAAATGACATCTAGCATCAAAGCACCTGTAGCACCCCCTGCAGCAAGGCAGCCCAGTTTACCCACTATGTAGGTGACAAGACAAGGTAGAGAGAGCAAATGACTTGCCCAAAATCCTGCAGAAAGACTGGAAAAGAAGGAATAGATCAGCAGTCTCCTGTGGACAGTGTGCATTCTTCCTGCTGTGCCAGCCTTTTTTTTGCCCAAGAATTTTAACTGACGGGGAAATTTGCTATGTAACTTTGTTTCAGGGCTGCTTCTTGTATTCACTCCTTTCCGCTCCTGGTAAGTAAATCCTTCAAACAGTGACTGTCTGTACTGCTTAACACATTTTTTCCCCAACTGAAGAAGTTGTTTCTAGGAAGTCTTCTGTTTTATTGGATGGTCTCTCTTAGCATGGTGTCATGCTCCATTGAGAGCCTTGCTGGAGAAAGCATTCCTGAATCTGTGGAAAAAGCCTGTCCACCCAAAGGTAACAGCAATTTCTGATGACATACAGTTGTTTACCTAGTACATGTCAGCAACTGACTGCATTTTCAGGTGCTCTTAGGTGTATTCATCATCTCATGAAGGGAAACATGATGCATCATCTTCTACATTGGAACAATGGTAAACAAAAACACCAATGTAATATGGAAAGGACAGAGTGGGTCCCAATAGAAGAAGGACCCAGAATCTTTTTGACACTACTTTTAAGAAGTATGTGCTAAGCTAGCACACCTTTTTTTTTTTTTTTTTTTTTTTTCCCTTGGCATTAGCTCATTGGTTTTGAAAGAAAGCCAACCACATTATATACAGCAAACTTGCTTTATAGTGATGCTGCCCATCTGCAATACATTGCAGCGGGACTGTCTCTTCAAGATAGGCTTTGCCATAAATACCATGTTTAAAGTATGGTATTTACCTTTTTTGATAAAGCCTTTAGCAGGGCTCGGACACGGGCTGTTTGGTAGTGTTGTAGATTATCCTTTAGTCAAATAGTGATCCTGTCTGTGCTAGGCACTGCAGCACTCTTGACAGATAATGCAGGAAAATGTCAGTCCTCCTTCAGTTTGCCATTTGGTTCCAGATATGCTTCTAGTGGTCCTTTGCAGTTGCCTGAAACCATTTACTTATGACCTCCAGTAAAGGAGAGGAAAAAAAGCAAAGCTAAGGCAGAACAGAACAGAAAAACTGCGTGTCTGCTGGTAAGCAGCTTTGTAGGATTATGTGCAACTTCTGAACATTGAGAACTGTTTAGCTTAATTCTTAGTGAAGTTGAATGAATGAATCACTGAGCTCTTGCTATTAAGTGTAGGAAATCAGAGATCAGGAGCTAAAAATAACAGACTGAATGTTTGTCTTTTTAGTATTTCAAGAGGTGAGGCCCAAACCCATGACAACTGAAGCCACTGAAAGACAGAGAGCGGTGTTTGAAATCCACCTGCCCAAAGAAGTACAAAACTGCACCTAGAAGTTCAATGCCAAGAGCTGAAGTGAGGTAAGTATGAAATTACCATATCTGATGATGGATTGGCCCACACTGAAAACTAAGACTGTTCAATCCAGTGACTTTAAAGAACTCAGTGCTGAGACTGGAGTGGAGCAAAGCTTGCCATTGCAGGGAGCCACCCCATCTCCTGCCTGCTCTTTACCAGGCTACACAAACACTCATAGAATCGGTGCCTGCCTCACCAGGTTTCTCTGCATGGGTCTGTACCAGTTTTCAGGCTTATCTCTGTGCATCAGCAAAACCTCTTCTTTCTGCTTCTTTGTTCCCTGAGGGGAGAAAATGGAACAGTCATACTGGTTAATCTTAAGTGACTAGGCATAGGTTTCTGCATTTATAAATTGAGAATTTTACCCCGAGCCTTTACTTCAAATGTTGTTGTCATGAGCAACCAGAAGAACACCTCTTTGGAAGTTCTCCACAGAGATGTATAAACGTGGGTATTGCTCATCTCTTGGCAGCCAGATGGTGCCAGCTGGGCTCTCAGACTCACCTGGTGCATGGGAACAGCCTCTTCAAGTCCACAGAACCCGGGGGAGGGGAGAAACCCAGCAGTGAGGCTGCTGTGTCTGCAACATGCAGTAGTCATCAGACCTGGGTTGCAGTAAAAGCCCATCTACAGCAAAGCTTTGGTATAGGGAGGGTTGATTTGCCAGCAGTCAAAAATATTTCTGAATTTCTTGATTGTAATTTCTAAACATACATATCGTGTGACAAAAATAAAGGAAAAATCACCAAGTATGTTTAGGAAGCTGGTTATTTTTCTTTGTGTGCAGGACATCCTTATCATTTTACCATATACAGATATGGCAATATGTAATAAATGAGGGAGCATTTTCTTTACAAGCAGTACCTAGCTTTTATTCTACTATCTTTATCATGGTCATAGAGATATATATCCCAGTGTGGCCTTAGGGAAGAACAGCACAAAGGGCTGTTTCTTGTGACTTGCAAAACTGAGAAACTGCCTGGATTCAAATGTCCAGGCCCTAGGGAAGAGCCTTGGGGCTTGCTACTTCCCAGAGCTCCTTCTTTTTCTGCTGTGCTGAACAACTAAAGGAAGGTAGCCAGCTCTCTGTACAGTAGGGAACTAAATTAACTGAATCTAAACAGGTTGAACATTCTGAGTGTCTCTGAAGACTTCCACGAAGTACAGGATTCTAATAACACAAAAATGAAGGGTTGTGTGAAGGGCCCAGCTTTGAAGCACCTTTTCTGCAAGCTGGCAGACACAGCAAAGATATGAAGCTCTCTTTGCAACTTTCAAACACCTTCTGTTCTTTGCAGGTTCTCCTGTTATTGAAGAACCTGTCCTTGAGTGACAGAGGAGGAGAAAGTGTCCGTGGAGAAAGTGAGAACCAAATCCTGGGTGTGAGAAGACAGTGGATCCATTATGCTGAATCTGAACACCACTGTGGCTCACCTTCTGACACCCCTTACCTTAACTTCCTTGGTAAGTCCTAAACTAATCATTTTCTAACACAACAATCACTGCTAGCTACAGACTACAACAACCTACTGCTGGCTACAGACACTGTAATTTAGACTTTCTCTTTAAAAATCTTGTAGACTCTGAGTTATCAAATAGAGTGATTCAATTATATTTAGTTTTGCTGTAATCTACATTGATTTACACTGTAAGAAGATATAACCCTCTAAATAATAGCTCTCCTTGTCATTGGCCAGCTGCTCACACTGCAGACAAACCAAAATCCTCATAGGGGAAAGCACACATGGGGAAAAGAGAAAGCAAGATGGAAAGCACCCAGAGTCAACGGACAAAGGAGGTGACTCACTTTGTCATTGAGAGGAGGATGGAAAAAATACTAGATCTAGAGATGGTGGAGAGCAACTACCCAAGGTTTGCTACGGAGAAGGTGGAAGCCTACTAATTCAGAATGCATGCCAGCAACTCTGAGGGTCTCACAGAGCCCCAGGAAGCAGAAGACATTTTTGCTGGAGAACCTATTAGCCAGCTGGTTTTAATGTGGTTGCCAGTCCCATTTCCCACCTTAGCCCCCTCTTCTGATGGCATGGTCAGAGATAACACCATGGAGGTAAAGATCAGTTTCAACAGACGTCCGTGTTGTGTTGTCTCACGGGTAGGCCTGAAATACAGGATTTTATAGACACCCAGTCAGAAGAGAGAAAATACATGGTTTTTAATGACATGAATGTTCTTCTTCTTCCCTTGGAATGTAGAGTTTGATAAATGCAACTAGCTCTGAGGGTGGGGATTTCTCAGTGGAGATTAATGTCCTGCCACCATGCAGTTCATTCCTCCTGCAGCGCTTCTAGTAGATACACAGACAGCTACAGAGGTCTTTTAGCTAAATACAACTAGGAACAAGCAAATGGAACATTTGCTAGTCAAAGAGAAGGTCTGCTTGCAAAGATCAGGCAGCTGAGTCTGTTCAAGCTGAACCCCTTGAGAGAGTTCATGCTGATTTCAGTTTGGCCCACAGCAAGAACATCTCAAAAGCTTGTTCTCCATCAGTAAATGTGACAGACAAGCCAAAACCAGATAATCTCACAGGGACTCACAGGCCTGTGCCCTGCAACCTGCAGGGAGACACAGTGTACACACACACAGATGCTTCTCAGTGTGTCTCTTAGCACTCTCTCACACAGCACTAAAGAGCTGGCTATTTGTTACAGATGTTCTGCAGCTGGATTAGTGACCCATGTTCAATGCAACCAAACACATTATTAGGTATGCATTTCTGAATTTCTAACAAACCAAAGCACTCATTTTGAAATGCATATAATTTGGTATTTTGTACTGTTACTATTCATAATGCAACCATCTTCCATGGGAAACACATCAAAGAAACCATCATCCTAGATCAGTTCTGTACAAACACAAACAAATTATTGCCCAGCTCAGTTCATGTTAGTTTTGAGAGCAACCAAAGCTTGGGTGTGTTTGTCACATCCAATCTATAGTCCAAGTACTTCAGCTGTACAGTTTAAAAAGTGCAGTTGGTATCAGAGGAACACAGTTGTTTTGCTACAGAGGGAAGTTGTCTGGAATGTTACTGTGCATTCAGCTCTCAACATGAAAGATAAAATACCCACAGCAATTTAATCAGCTTTCTACTATGGCTGAAAATGGGACGCTCAGCTGTGACTCAAGCATTTGTTTTGTTTAGATTCAACTGCAAAGTAAATAAAAATTAAAGACCACACACCTTCAGCTATAATAGGATCAGAGCAAAGCATATTTTTGCTCTGTCAATCATATCTAAGACATACAGAGTCCATAACATTTTCCCAGTTGATAGAGCTAATGAGGCACAAATATCTTCCTCTCTTTTATTCAATTGGTAAATCTTTTTGAACCATCTACTGCATCCTGCAGAAACACAGCTCTCTACAAGAAGAAGCATCTACTTTCAAATTTCTCTTTTATGAGGACAGGGTCTAAAATGTAAGTTTCATTCTTATGCCAGTGATAATCCCAACCTGCTATAAGAACTAAATTACCTTAATGGGGTCATTTTCCTTAGGACTTCTCAGATCTGATGTAGTAAGGAGGCAAAATAAGTATCATGTGCACTAGAGAAAGGAATTCTGCCACTGTCAGCTCACCACTGCAGAAGCACCAAGGGAGAAGATGCTGGAAATGGAGGAATCTGATCCCACTTTCTGGATCTGCTGATGTTCAGCAGGTCCTGGCTGGATTTAGGATATGATAGTTCCTGCAAGTTGCAGCTTTTGTTTCAAAGTACCCTATATTCAGTTATTTTTATCCTATATATATTTAATTACCTATTTTTATCTAACTGCAGGCATGTTTCACAACAGAAATGGGATTTTTTGGAGGAGAGGAATACATGGACCACCAGCCTCAGGATAATGCATCACCAATGTTTTATCAATTTTTTCAGGAACACCTGAAGGAACTAAATGGAAACTAGACAGGTAGGTGAGCTAGTGAAGGACATGTTCAAGTATTTATTGGTGCATATTGATTTGGATGTGTGTATTTGCAGAGCTGGACCAGCTTTTCCAATGTCTTCAATGGGACTTAAGTGGGAAAGTTCACATGAAACTTAAGTTTATTCAGGCACTGTTGTAAAACACATCTTCAGCACAGTTTGGATTACAAACTCTGCAATTACAGAGGTAAAAATGGCTCTAAACTGAGATTTGCAGTTTCCAGCTTGACAGTACTAGTTAAGAAAAAAAGATGCGTTTTACTAGGCCTTAGTGGGACTAGAAACTGCTAAGTCTGGGGAAATCACCAACATCTAGTAGCATAAAAACAAAATCTTAAGAAGGAACTTCTTTAGTAACTTAAAAGCCAATAAATTTAATTTCAGATAAATGGATTCATTTCTTACAGTAGAATTTCTGAGACAAGAAAAGGCAGGGCCTATTCTCTTTGCTGCTAAAAAATGGATACAACCCATCCCTACATGCATTTCAGCTCTTGGTGTGATGCACAGCAACATACAGTTTGAATGGCAAAAATAAACAGAACTGTTGAGAACAGTTTGTTTTTCGTTTGTATTTTTTTTTCTTTCCAATCACAAACATACTGTTGATCTGGGAGTCCAACATTTATATTAATATAATAATTTAAATGTACAGTTAGCAACAGAGCACAGAGATGACAGGGCATCACACAGGCAACTTCCTATTTCAATCCAAACAAAGCAGCAGAGCTGTGATATTACTGAAGCAGAAAGGCATACAAAATAGTCACATTCCTTATCTCTTCTCTACAATAGAATCATAGCCTGGAATCCTACTGCAAAGCTTTATGCACGAGACAACACACCCAAAGGAAGCTCTCCTTAGCACCTTGGAAGTAGGTGTTGTTCAGCACAGCCTACAACTGCAGCAGAATGGACTCCTCCAGAACAACCCACACATGGCAGGGAGTTCATGGGGCCAGGGTGAGCACAGCTCTTAAACATCTGTTCACAGTACAGGAGGAGGAAAAAAAATTATTGCATATAAACCATCAATATTAAGTACACCTAAAAACCCCAGTGAGAAAACTGCAGTTCCAGCACCTTCTAGGACATAGTACACTGAAACATGCATAAAATACAAGCAGATATAATAGTGTGGCCTGCTGTTTTCCTACTGTGACTTTTTCTATTCCATTAATTCCACTCAGGTATGCAAATTTCAAATGAATAAACTCTCAAAGCTTGGCAAAAATTGTGCTATGAATTTGTAGAAAAAATGAACTTAATGCAGACACTTTCAGTGATGCACAACAGCAGCTGGAATGGTGTCACCACTCTACCTTCTGTCTTCCTCCCTCTCTTTTTTTGGGCTAAGCTACATGCTCACTCTGGCAGGATAAAGTGAAAACTCTCAATACAACATCCAATGGTGAAAGAAGGTGTCAGACAACCTTTGAAATTCACCTATTTTTTTTTAAAACATCAGCTGCTACGATGTTTGCAGCTCTTCCCTAATCCACAGAAGAGCAGAGAATACACAAAAACACAGTACTGAGCTTGTGAAACACTCAGTTTACCTCCAGTCTCCAACCACAGAAAGATGCTGTTTCAGGAGACAGGGATACTGAGGATTGTTACAAGCCTGATGGAGAAATCATCATGCCCTTAAATCACGTTTGCTGTACAAATGTCCCAGGTTCACACCAGTGCAAGTCCAGTGACACTGCTTTTCATGCCCTGCAGTGTCTCCTCTCTGGCTTATGGCTTTTCCACTCCCCTGCATGGAGCAAACCTCAGACATTGTGGAGTGTTCCTGCCCCCTCTTGTCACAGCTCCATTACTACCACACTACTTTTCTATTTTCAAAGATAACTGAAGTTCTAATAGATACAGTCTGTCTGGCTTTACCCTCAACACTACCTGCTTGGCCCTCTCACCTTTCTTAGGGATCTTTCCCTTCCTACACCTCCTGCTTTCAATGCAGATAGCCCTTCTTTAGTTTTCAACTGATAACATTTCCTGCAGCCTTTCTGGTTGCTGTTCCTCTGTGGTTTGAATCAATGCACAGTTCCAAAGGAAAAGCAGGTGAGACTTTTACAATTGTTAAGTATTGCATAATTCAGGTATCTTTCTAACAGCAGGAACTCCTTGAACCTGCATGACATTGTTAGGAAATGTGTATCCTGCAGTGCAGACATTCAGATGCTCCCTGTTAACAGGACCTTCCTCCTGGCAGCCTTAGCACAACAGGACATGATGTAGCACAACAGGACCTGCCCTGATCCCAGCACCAGTCCCCTCAGACCTGCCCCCCAGAGCAGCCACCAAGTCACTTGAAGACAGCCCAGTGTGCACGTGGCATTGCCCAGAGCCCGCTGAAGACAGGGAGGAGATGGCAGAAGGGAACAAGCCCTGACACTGTACTAGTGAACATGTCTAAACCTCAGCAGGCTCTGCAGAAAATAAACTGTCCAAAAAGAGCCCGAACTTTCTAGGGAAACAGTCCTGCAGAGAGGAAGGTGTCTGCAGCTGATGGAGTTAAGACAGAATCAAAAGGGCCAAGTGTGATGTGACATGTTTCCAGAGTTCTCACTCAAATGGATCTTTGTTCAGCTGCATCTCCCTGCTACCTTCAACTACAGACAATCTGATTTCTCTCAGCTGCCTTGGGCTGTGTGACCCAGCTATCCCACAGAAATTACAGCCTCTGTACCCACACCACTGCCCAACCCAGCACATCCCTTCTTCTGCCCCTCCTGCAGCACCTGCTGCCACGCTGGCTCGGGGAGCCCAGGCAAGAGTCAGTGCTCTTCTGGTGCTCCTGAAGAGGCAGGAGACAGCCACTCCCTACCTGGAGATAGCCAACAGGAGACATAACAGACATTATACATTCTCTATGCATGTGGAAAATAAGCCAAACAAGTTGTTATAACACCACCTGGATCCTCCTAATTCCTGATGTCTTTGCTAGAGGGAAGGCCCTGTCCCAAAATCCAACAACACCCATTTTCAATCACTTAGAACAGCTCAAGTCCAACAGTAGTCTGCTTCAAATCTGAAAAACAGACTTTCTGCTAGGTAGGAAAGACATTTGAAGAAAGACATTTAGCCTGTTTGCCCTATATAGCCACAGCTGAATTTGTTGAATCGAACAGGCAGCAGTGCAGGCTCTGCTATCCCATACAGAAGGCAAGGAACAGCCCTGTCCTGTGTGAACACAGCAGGAACACCAGGACCACCATTCTGGGCTCATTTCTGGCCGTGTTACAAGTTTAAATAGAAACACATTAAACTTCAACCATGCAACTAAATCTATGAACAGGCCCAGGACACAGGACCATCCTCCCTCGAACTAAAGGACATTGCTCTGGTGAATTACCCTTCAGCAGGGCTGCCCCATGGGCACACCTATGAGAACACGGGCAAGAGACAGGAGAGCCAGAGTGGCCCCTGCCAGCTCTGCTGACACTGCGGGGGCAGGGGCAGGTGGCACAGAGCCATCTCCAGAACCCTGCCCTACACCCAACAGGCCTCCACAGCTCATCAGGGAAACTCCCAATAGTATCAACATTAATGAGTCTCAAAGAAATTCTCCCAGCAATCAGGCTGCATCTTTCTCAATTCAAAGCACACATGGGAATAATTTCTGCAAGGCAGGAATCCACAGCTGCTTATGAAATCAACACACACTTCACTATATGTTTTTCCTCTTCTGTCTCTGGTTCAGCATTTTCCCTCCATAGACTCCTGGGCAACATTTTAATATGCTTTCTTATTTAAAAAATAAAATTAATATCACTGCATTTCTAAGGCTCAAGAAATCTCTCCTACATCAATCAAGCTTTTTCAATTTTTCCACCTGAACTTTTCCTGTAAAATCCTCCTTCTCTTCAGATTCCTTTGTAAGCTCTTAAGGAGACTGTGATCTCACAAGTACTCACAGAAATCTTTCCAGCATGATTGGCTTCCTCTCTTTCTGCCAGGGACTGCAAGAAGTTATCCTTCAGTTCTTTTCCTACATTTGCTAGTGTCCTAGGGGAAAAAGAAAATATATTT
Source organism: Ceyx cyanopectus (assembly GCA_013401355.1). Lineage (NCBI taxonomy): Eukaryota > Metazoa > Chordata > Aves > Coraciiformes > Alcedinidae > Ceyx > Ceyx cyanopectus. Next base: position 38,678 of record VYZU01088755.1, on the reverse strand, counting down.
ATTACTATCAATTACTGCCACAGAGTTTGGGTTGTTTGATAAGTATAAGGAGACAGTCCTCACCCTATCGTAGCTGTTGTCTAACAAATCCTTAAATCACTCCAAAATTCTTCCCTACTGCCTATGTACAATAATAAAATAGGTGAATTCTACAAATACACATTTTCAATTACACATGCAGAGTCATCTAAGTGTCTATTTTATAACCCCAGAGGCCCCACAAGAGGCACAGCACTTTAGAAGTCCCTGGAAAGCATTCAGATCCCTGGAAAGCATTCAGATGCTGTAGTAATGTGGACAAATACTCATTTCTTTTCAGACGTGAGTTGGAAGCTTGGTCAGCCCACTTGTCATGAGCAAGTCTTTGCTGCACCTCCTCCACAACAAAATAGTACTTTACTCAAACCTCAGTGTGGCTCTGCAGGCTGCCCTGGAGGAGTATCAGACCAGCTTGAGAGCTATTAATTCACATTCTCAAGCCTTTCTCTCTTCCAGACAAACCCAACTCTGCCCCTTTCACCTAACTCAACCCAAACAGGGTGCAAGGTTCAAAACCACCTCAAACAATCACCAGAATCCTAGTAAAGATTAGCAAAGCAAGAAAGCAGCCTCTGGCTGACCTGCCACATGCAGCCAAGGTAAGATAAAGGAAGAATGAAGGCAGCACAGCAGCACTGGGAACACCAATATGCAGGGATGAACATATGGCTGATTTTTACTGCATGGTGCCATTTTTCTTTAATTTAAATGAAAAAATACACAGACTGTCTTCAGTCAGCAATGGCACCAGACACCAAGAACCATCATTTTTTAAGCCACGATTATCTGAATCCATCTCTAGCAGGGGGTTGGACTAGATGATCTTTCGAGGTCCCTTCCAGCCCCTGACATTCTGTGATTCTATGATCTACAAGTTTGTGATCCGCAGGGTTCTGTCCTCTGTTCTCCAGTAGCACTGCCACTGTCAGCAGGTGAGAAAGCAAAAACAGGCTCCCAGAACATCCACTGAACCCACAGGCTGCATTTGGCCACCTGCACACAGGTGTCTCCACCCAGAGATAAAGGGAAGCAGGTAATTCCTCAATAAACACGATACGGGGCTCTTAGAGGGGAGCTCTGCTTTTTTGTTTAAAACCCCCTGTTTTTGGAAGAAGCTTTGTAAAGGAAAACCCGCTGGGCCTACTGCCCAGTGTGACACGCTGTGCTAACCTGCTCTCTGCAGCTGCTGTAAGCAACTCCGGAGGGTAAAACCATCACGTGGTCCTGTATTTTACAAAGACAACGACAGAAAAAAGCACCCGCTGAACTTCCTCTGAACTGACAACAGCGTCAAAAGCACGGGCAGCAGCACCTGGATAAAGACCGTGTCCATCAACTAGCAGGGGGATCACTGAAGCACCGGGTAGCCCAGGAGCAGAGGGTCGAGCCGCCCCCCCTTCTTCGCTTCTCTCCCCTCCTTCCCGCCGCCCCCTCCCCTCCCTCGTGCGCTCTCCCCCGCCAGCGGCAGACCCCACGGCGCCCCTTACCCGCCGCTGACGCTGTGGCACCGGCAGCGCCCGCAGAGAAGGCCGCAGGATGCGGAGATCGCATGGCAGCCCCGCACCGGCGGCCGCCATTGTTCCAGGATCCCACGACCACATGACCCGCCGCAGGCAATCCAGTTCCGCCAGAGACGCGGCGCTGCAGTACCCAATGCTGACCACACGGTGGCGGCAGAGAGCGACCAGCACAATCTCGCATGCGCAGAGCTCCTGGCGGCGTCTTTACCCGTCCGGCTTCAAAATTGCTACTGCGCATGCGCCGAAACGACTCCATTTTGTAGAAGAGACGCCAGGGGGCGCCCCTACGCCGTGTGAGTGGCTGCGCATGCGCAGTAACCGAGCAGCGGGACTACTTTTCAAGCCCACTCCTGGGGGCGGCGCCGCGCATGAACACACCGGGAGGCTTGTTTTGTTCTAAATCGCGGGATGAGGCAGACGGAGACACTGCAATGCCTCTCGGGTCAGAAATGAAGAGAAAGCACATACAAAAATAAACTGAGTTCAAAAAATATTAAAATCGCAGCAAACGGCAGCAAATACCGAGAATGGCACAGGCGGAGGCGCGTGCCTCTGTACCGCACTTTAAACACGCACGGACAAAACTAGGCAGTCTTTATTTCATTCCCACACGCTCCACTCGACTTCACAGTTCAAATAGAGCCTCAAAACGCACTTTCGGGGCGGGCACACGGGGAGCACTGGCTGCAGTGTCACGAAATAGAAGAAATACATCCAAAAATGAAGTTCGAGTGGAAAAAAGAAGCCGGAACCCGGCGGCGGGCGCAGCGATGCAGTATCGCGCTATGACCACACGGGGGCGGCATAGAGCGCGGGAAACGCGCCGGAGCCGGGCGCGCTGCAGTATCGCACTCTGACCACGCGGGGGCGGCAGAGAGCGCGGGGAGAACCGCCCCTCGTGCTGCGCAGGCAGGAAACCTGCTGGCAGCGCCTCACGCGCCCGCCTTCAAATAGCGAACGAGATCCGGTGCTGCTGCGCACGGTGACATCAGGAGCTGCGCGTGCACAGTAGCCGAGACCGGGACTACTTTTCAAGCCCACTCCGTGGTGCTCCGCCGACAGCCGGGGTTGTTTGCGCAGCCAAAACAGCCCAAACCGCGGGCTGGGGGGGGCCGGCGGCCTTCTCCCAGGATTCTTACAGGAACAATGAAGTGGAGAACGGGCACTGGGAGAAAATCCAAAGTGTCAGGGAGGAAACAACACCCTCCAGCAGGGGCGGACTCGTCTGCTCTGGGACTGCAGTTCCCCGAAACCTGCTCACACTTGCAGAGCAGGGAAAGCTCCGCGGTGCTGGTCTCTGTATCTAGCAGTGTGTGAGGGTCAGCTGTGGGGTCTCAGAGCTAATCCTCCTCTCCCGAGGGAATTCTTATCTTACATCTCCGTGCACCCAAGCATGTACACAGACTGTAACACCACAGCCTGGAGCTTTCTGCTACAGCTGGAGCCTCCCACTCCTGTGCAAGGGTCTTTTTCCACTTCTGGTGTTAGCTTGTTTCTTCTGGAAACTGTTCCTTCTGAGATGTGACAAAAAGCTAGAAAATCCCAGAGCTTCAGTACATCTTCCAACTCTACCAGATGGTGTCAGAAAATAACCTACCAGGCCCCCCCAGCCTGTCCTGTTCCAGATCCTTACACAGCAGCTGCAACAGAAACACCCTGGTTCAGACTCAACAGTTTTCTTCTCAGCAGAGACACTGAAGGAACAGGAAACAATTTGAAGGGCCAGGGCCCTTGCCAGGCACAGTTGGGGTTTTGGGGATGACTGCTCACAGAACAGCAAGACACCCTGTTACAGTTACAATGAAAAAAATCTGAAACCAACAACTGTTTTTCTCAGCTGGAAGAGCAGCTGCTCTGAGCAAAAGGCAATGCCTGGATGTGTAAGATCAACAGGAAAAGAACTTGCCAGGCACAGCTTTTGTTTCTTGGTTTGCTCCTTCCCACCTAAGCCACATTCAAATGTTAAAGGGTCTCCAAGACGGTGTCTGCTGGACACAAAAGTTTTTTTTTCTCACAGCAGGCTACAGATCACTATTTAAATTCACTTACCTTTCCATTGCCATATGCCTGGCAGAGGACACAGTGTAATAAAAAAAACCCCAACAAACCCAAAACATATGGGAGTTTCCTGAAGAAATTAGAAATGTTTTATTAGTTTGTGAGAACATCAGATCATATAATGGATGACTAAAATTACTGTATTAAAAATGATCTATATTGCTATAAAAATTATAACCTTAGCCTAGCTAAGATTTGGAACAAAGCTAAATATAAAAACCAATTACATTTATCATCATTTAAGATCACTACTCTCTTCTTTTCTTACAGAAAAGGGAAATACTAATCCCATTTTACCAATGGCAGACTTGAAGGAAAAGTACTTCATGAAGAGCAGAACTCCTGCATTCTTGGCTCTTAATGAAGGCCACATCTACTGGTGAAAGGAAAGAAAAAGTGAGTCCCTCTGGTAAAATGGCAATACTACTGTAAAGCAGCATCAATTTTGTGAGGGTTGATACTTCTCTTTGATTCAAATCCCTTGTTATTCATAGATAATTTCTGCTGAAATTTTAAATTGCGAGACTATTTATGCTACTTACTTACATACCTCCAGACTTCTGTCAAATGTAAATTAGTTTCCATGGGCTGGGACAAGCAGAGGGAAACACACATGCTGAACAATCAGTGAGGAAATAGAAACTAAATTCAGAGCACTTCAAACAATTTTCTGAAAGGCTTTGGCAAAGGTTATATGGGATTTCAAACACGGAATGTAAACAGGACAAGAGCTGGCATTACTGCTGGCATTTCCAGAGTTTCTAATTTAAGTACCTTAACAGTGAGAAAAGTCTGCATAATTTCACTATTTCAGTCCATTGATGTAAGGTGTATTGACATTTTAGGTCAGTTGATTTGCGTTTAGGTCAGTAGTTTTTATTGAATTCTGGTAAGTGAACTGCAAGAAAATAATCTCAGAAGAACAGGTGAGTTGTGATTTTGCCTTCTGTTCAACAAAAGGATGCAGGAGTTTTGGGTTGTTTATTTTTCTTTCCATACTCCATCTAGGAAAAAGAGAAGATGTTGGTTAGAGAACACAGCAGTGACATGGTGCCCACATTGTTTGGTTCATTTTTTTTTCACAGAATCAAAGCATGGTAGGGGTTGGAAGGGACATCCACAGATCGTTGAGTCCAACCCCCCTGCCAGAGCAGGACAGAACTAGAGCAGATCACCCAGAAATGCATCCAGACAGGTCTGGAAATCTCCAGAGAAGGAGACTCCACAACCTCTCTGGTGAGTCTGTTCCAGGCTCTGTCACCCTCACAGTGAAGAAGGTCTTCCTCATGTTGAGGTGGAACTTCCCATACTCGAGCTTGAATCCATTGCCCCCCATCCTGTCACAGGGCACAGGTGCACAGAGGCTGTCCCTGCCTGCTTGACACCCAGCCCTCATGGATTGAGAGACATTCATTAGATCCCCTCTCAGTCTTCTCCTCTCCAGAATAAAAAGCACCAGGTCTCTCAGCCTTTCTTTGTGAGGCAGGCGTGTTCCAGCCCTTCATCATCCTCACAGCCCCCTGTTGGACTCTCTCCAGTAGATCTCTGTCCCTCTTGAACTGGAGAGCCCAGCTCTGGCTGCAATACTCCAGGTGAGGTCTCACTAGGGTAGAGGGGGAAGAGAACCTTCCTTGATCTGTTGTACACACTCTTCTTAATGCACCCCAGGAGACCATGAGCCTTCTTGGCCAGCAGGGCACACTGTTGTCCCATGGATAGCTTGTTGTCTATCAGGACTGCAAGGTCCTGCTCCACCGAGCTACTGTCTAGCAGGTCACCTCCTAACTGTACTGGTGCATTCTGTTGTCCCTTCCCAGGTGCAGACTCACTCTGCACTTGCTCTTGTTGAACCTCATTAGGTTGCTCTTTGCCCAGCTCTCCCATCTGTCCAAATCTTGCTGAATGGCCACACAGCCCTCAGGTGAATCAGCCAGTCCTCCCAGTTTGGTGTTGTCAGCCAATTGCTGGGAAGACTCTGTCCCCTCATCAAGGCTGTTGGTAAAGATGTTGGACAGGGCTGGCCCCAGCATCGGTCCCTGGAGGACCCCATTGTCACTGGTCTCCAGCTGGACTCTGCACCACTGATCACCACTCTTCGGGCTCCATTGTGTAGCAAAAAGCAAGGACTCAGATCCTGGTGAATGTGCTTCCAGACCTGCAGCAGAGAAACCACAACATGCTCAGGACATTGCACAGCACAGACACACAGTCCTGCACATCTAGTTTTTGATCAACTGAATTTAGTCTGAGTTTTAACCATTAGAGCCACGCATATTAACAAGAAAATCAGTAAAATATTTTATAAAACCCCAAACCAACAACAAACTAAAAAACCTCACTAAAGTGTATTTCATATTTTGAAATATGACAACCTTACTAATGAATATATTTGTAATGGGACAACTGGAATAAATACCACCAATCTTCTGCTCTCTCTGTAATGAGTTACACTCTCCATTTTTACAGTTAATTACAGTGTAGAGTTAGAAGGGGAAATCAGCAGCAAGCAGGATTCATGACACAGGAGTGAAGCAGGAGAAGGAAGCACAGTTTGCTGTCACATTTGCAATCACATAAGCAAAAGCACATTTTAATAACTCTACACCATTAGATGCTAAATCCATCTGCTCCTGTCTTCAGCCTCCAGCAATGGCCAGCAGTGGGTTCCAGGGATGGGAATACTGTTCAGACAGGCAGGCTGTGCTGCCTTCTCCAGCACATTCTGCCAGCCTTGTCTATGCAGTGGGGAAAATAAGCATGACATAGCTGCATTTTCTCCACACTGACAAGTGGCATCTTGGGTTTTAAGATACTGCATAATATTATCCCCAGGCTAGAAGAGTTGATGCTTTCTGTAGTTCACACATCTAACTTCCCCTGCGTGTGCTTAGAGCAAGAACCCAAAGAGACGTGAACTGTGTGTGGTTAACACAGGATCCGAAGACCACCCAAACCATAATCCTATTTTGGGATGAGGGTCAACATCTACTTACAGGAGGTGTCTCAGCTAAAGATACAAAGGCATTTAAAATAACAAGCTGATCAGTGTCACAGTCTAACTACCAGCTTGTATCCTGCATCACCATGGCTGTGGGGAGAGCAGGGAGCTTTGCACAGACTGGGGAAGGGTGTTCACACTTCTGCCTGCTGCATGAGCCAACAGTCTGTCCAGGGCTGCAGCTGACCATTCGCAGCAGTAAAAGTAGCTGTTAAGTCTGAATTAGTTTGAAGTCAGGCTCATTACATTTGGAAATTAGCTACAAGTGGTTTTCAAAAAAAGGATGAGCGAGTCAATTTTTAATTACTTAACAAGAAAAGGTTTCAGGAGAGGTCTTCACAACTCTGAAAGCAATAAATGTAACACACTTAACAGCTGTTTTCATCTGTGTGACAAACATCCAGAATTTGAAGGGAGTAGAGAGATTAAAAAAGCTTGCTTTGACCAATATTTCTATCATAGTCTGTCTTCCAGCACAGCGATAGAAAAAAGCACAAACATGTCATTCTGTTCATCATAAGGGAAATAATACATGTATTTATTTCAAGCAAAAATAATGAGACCTTCTGTTCAAGTCTTCTTAAAACTTCCTTACACTCCAATGGTACAAAGATGGGTTTGGATCACAAGTCTGGTATTTGAAGAGCAGGTTCAGCTGCTGAAAGACTCTGTAGGTTATGACTTGTAGCTCCCTCTCCTCATTCATTCTCACGTCAAGTCTGGCTGCATTGATCCAGTGAAAAGTAAATTAATAGCGACAAAGTGATGCAGTGAAATTGCCATTCATGCCAGTCTGTTTTGCAGTACTGAGTGCATTAGTTCTGGCTTGCTTTAAGTCTGGAATTCACCCTGGGTAGCTGCTGGCACCCTGGAACAGCTGCCCTCACTGACCTGCTGCAGTTTCCAGCTCAGGGCAGTGCTGCCTGAGGAGACTGTAGGAGCAGTGAGAACAGAGCAGATGGTCACACCACCATCACTGAATCCTGATCACTTCTTGCCCACACCACCCTTCAGTGATCCCTTCTTTTCTGCCATGGGGAAGCCAGAAATCCTTTACCTAGTGATTAGCACCAGTAACATGTGCAGAAGCTTTTGGATGTTTTGGGTTTTTTTAAGGAAATGTTTGTCAAATACTGTGCCATAAGCAAAGCACTGGCTGACCCTTCAACTCATCACGGGGCTGCTCTCCCTCATCCCACTTCTGTCTGTCTATCACGAGACTTTAATAGACACCCAAATGTAAATAAAGCACATCATGCAAACACATCATCTCCAAAACTTGGGCTTGGCTTTATTTCAGGGTTCCCCCTACACTACAAATCACTTAGAGCATTTCAACACTAAGCCCTTCACACAGTTAATTACAGCACCGATGGCACTCGAGCTCCAACACAACATCACCACCTCAACCATAACACCAGGACCCAGCGGTGCCAGAATGTTCTGCACAAGGCAGCAGAATAAATCATGCCCACCATAGAGTAGCACAGGGTGGTTATTTTCAGCAGATTATAGTGCGTTTTTATTTCTAGAAGAACAGAAAATGGAGATTATTATCCTCAGAGAAAGCATGTTAAAATGAGACACTTCTGCTTCATGAATAATTATTTTGTCTAAAGTGAGATTAGCTTCAATAACAATTTACTGAGAAAAAAAAGACTTGAAGTAAATCTAAGAAAGATGTGACATGACACTAGCAGAGAGAAAGAAACAATCTGAGAGAATGGAGAAGGGAACATGGTAAGTTGTTACATGTTATTATGATATACTATTATTATACTATTACACTGCTGACCTCCCCCATCACACCTGCCTGCAGTTTAACCCTGCCTTTCACTGGACATATCCTTCCCTTCTCTCTTCTGAACACACACATGATTTGAATTCTTCTTCCAGAGCAGGAAACCCAGACACATGTGCTAGTATCCAGCAGCAGGGCTGCAGAACCACGCTGTGCTCACCATGCTGGGCCATGTGGGAAACAGCCCTGCCCATCCCGAAATGCATTCCAGTGACAGGCTGCCTTAGCACAGCCACAAACAGCTCAGCTGATTATTTTCAGTACATATTCTCCCAGTACTCAAAAGATTTCAAATTCTGGCAACAGATTACTAATGAAGTAGATCCTTTCTGATAAGAATGTGCAACACTATCATGGGTTGGTAAATGTATTCTGTTGATAAACTTTTCTCTTATGTAGTTGCCTGTCAAAAAACAAAACTGGACTGATCAATAAAAAAAGCATTTCAGTAAATAATTTATCAGAGATTCTAATGTAATAACTAAGTACTGACCATATTACTTCCTCCTACTAGAAATTCTGAAGAAGCTGCCTGAAATCAAATACTCTTTTAAGGCCGAGCCCTGCTACAAACAAAAGACATCAGGAGCAATAATTTTTAATTTTACTCTGTGAAATACTAACACAACTTATTTTATTATAAAGCCTCAAACTTGGCGACTTTAACATTTCATTCTAAAGGCTTACCAGGAAGGAGTTCCAGATTTTTAGGTTCAAATTCAAAGACCAGCATCATGCAGCATTATTTAGTTGGATAAGTGAAGGACCCAGTACAAACCATATCAGCTTCTGTGTCATCCTGCAAGAAGTGGCCTCTAGCAATCAACTCCCAGTTTGAATTTTAACTCCTTCAGGTATCTCATCTTAAACTCTCCCCACAGCCCCAGCACTGCTTTACCCTCTTCTGGGTAAAGCAGTTCCATGACCACTTCTTGGGATGCACATAATAAGGCACTGGGAGACCACTAAGGCATAGGACTTCTTCAATCCAGAGGGATGCCATTAGCAAACACTACAGGACATATTTGTGGTGTTTTTCGTGTGCCTTGCCATAATGACAGCAGCAAGAGCTGAAACAGAAAGTGCCTTCCACAGCCCCTTTCATCTCTTGCCGTGTGGCCTCCTGCAGCCCATTGTGGATAGAGGATGAATCACCTCCAAATGAAGCTGGTGCTATTTCACTTCCCAGATTAAAGTTCAGACAACTGAGCTGACATATCAAAGGGGATTCCACTACCTCCACTTTTAGTCAATTTATGAAGAAAAGTGCACTCTGACTGCTTCTTTAAAAGGCAGACCAAAAGTACCCATTTTCAGCAGAAGGCATGGCAATAGTGCTCCGAGAGCACAGAGGCAAGCTCCCGTGGCTCTGATTTAAAGGCTATGAGTTAATTTGTATTCCCACTCTCTCTCAGCTCAAAGTAGGTGCCCATAGATGCATCTGCACTCCTGATACCTTCACAGAGTCACAGAATTATTGAGGCTGGAACAGACTTCCGAGATGATCAAGTCCAGCCTGAGACCTAACACCATGACACTAACTAGACCATGTCACTGAGTGCCACACCCAATCTCTCCTTAAACAAATGCTCTTTCAAATTGCCTTTCAAATGCTCTTCAGACTTGCCTAAGCTTATTCTGCAGGGTCTCTTCCACTGAAATTTAAGTTCATGTAGTAACTGCCTTCTGTCCCCTAAATCTGGGTTCTGGATTCTGTGCTTGTACAGTCAATGTGAAAGTGTCATAACACTTAACTTCAAGGTAACCTGGATTTTTATTTTACCTCATTTTGCAGACAGTAACTAATGCATGTCATTCTTAATTCAAAGTACAAAAAAATAACATCATGATTAAAAAGAAAATAGTTTATCTATAGTTTAGACCTAATGTTGATGTAGTAGTAGTAGTATTTTTTAAACATATCCAGTAATCTCATCATTCTATTTCTAATCCCAAATTCACAAAGATATTTAGGTCCTTATCCATTTAGACCACCTGATTAAACCAAAACCCATGGCACTCAATGGTATCACAATGTTCACTGAACAGGCCCTTATTATGATTTAAGTTTCTTCATTTCATATGAATATTCAGTATCTGTCATATGCAGGATGCTGCACATCTCATTATAGCAGAGTTGTATATATGGAAAATTTCTGACCTTTGAACACTCAGGACTCATTCATAGCAACTTGTTAGGTTAATGAAATTCTTAGCATACTGTCCTGGTTTGGGTGAAAAGCAAGCAAATTCAGTTCAGTGATTTTGCTTTTTAGCTTAAGTTTCTAACTAACTGCACTTTCTGGAGTTGGAGGCATGTTTTGCAGACAGTCTCTGCTTCTAGCAGAGATAACACCTAATGTTTACAGTTACTGCCAGGGGTGGAATGCA
>VYZU01088755.1:0-27680 GCA_013401355.1 Ceyx cyanopectus | reverse complement strand
ATTTTTTGATTAAATTGCTTTAGTTCCTTTTTCGAATCACTAAGTCTCTCTCCCTTATTCCTTTTCTCTCCCCTTTGGGGAGGGAGGGGGGTTAAAAGAGAGCGGTCTGTTATCGGTCTGGGGGCTGCCCTGACCCCAAACCGCAACACATACCTATACACAGATTCTATATACTCATTAGGTATGTGGGTCCACACACACAGCACTTTACAACCACTGCACTCCAGTGATACAGAGCACTTCAGATCTAATAGCTTTTAGAATTTAGAATATGTTTATTAAGATTTGGCTGGGAAGTCTTACTACAGAGAAAAGCAAAGTCATGCCAGGATGTGGTTTGTTTGATAAATAACAGGAGATGTAATACAGAACCCTATTATCCTTTCAGTATAAAATGCAAGAAAGGAGCAAAGCTAATAAAAAAAGTGGCACATACCTCTCCTAGCAGAGGGGCAGGAAGATTCTGCCTCTGTGAGGAACAGGACTAGGGTTTGTACAAAATGAGGGAGGACCAAGAGCTTCTAGTTATTCCAGGCTGATCACTCGGGGTAAACTCAGCAGAGCCTTCACTCCTCACTTCACAAGGCAGTGGAACAGGCAGAAGCAGCATGGGGGCCAGGCAGCCACTTCAGCTCCTAGACACCAAAACTCTCTAACCAGGCTCCTTGACAATCCCCTGGCCAGCTCTGCACTGCTAACAAGTGATGATACCACATCCAACTTGTCATGATTTCATCCAAAAACCAATTCTATCAGTGAAATTATAATCTTCTTCTTGAGGATTGAAAACCCCTCCAAGGTTTTGCTGTTTCCAGAACACTGCTTTGATAGGCAGTCTTGTAGAAAATGCATGAATTTTTGATTAGAATTCAATGAATTTAATATCTTTAAAACTCTACTCCATTCAATCTGTAATTCTGTTTTCTTACATCTCCATTAAGCCACTGTATATTTTGTCAATTTTATCTCTTTAACCTCATATCACGGCCATCAACTTCGTTTCTGACTGTGGAACATGAGGGGGTGATGCTACCATATGCCACAGGAGTTTGAACAATTCAGTGATATCTGGGTATCCCTTTGCCCACTATCATCTATAACTTTATACTGCTTTCCACATGACTCAAAGGAATTAAAGCTCTTCAGGACATGATTTCTTTCCCTGCAATTTCTTTCCCTCACAAAACCAGAAAGAGAAGTACAATCTGTTTTCACTGAAAATCCAGAAAGTATCAGAGTACACAGTCATGCTCAGATGGCCCTGCATACAGGTACCTTACCCCAGCTGAGGAGAGATCGTTTCCTTACAGTGCAATACAACACCGCAATCTGTGGGCAACAAAAGCCTCACCTCAGTACTTGGAGCACAAACAAAAGAGCAGCCCGAGGGGCAGATAATCCATTTACACCAAATTTACCGTAGAGGTGTTATCAAGATAGAAAACAGCAACGAGTCTGCAATGAAATTTCATGTCGGTATCGCTCAGTCTGTGACCGAGGAGACCACAGTGCTCTGAGATCCCCTACCCTTGGAAGGTTTGTGGCGAACGCCGCTGACGCCTCTCATCTCAGCACATCAAGGGAGGACTTGACACCTAAACCGGGCTGGTCTTTTCAGGGTCAAAGCACATCAGAAGTGAAGCATTTTGCGTATTTGACCCGCAGCTGTAAATCGCTTCTGTCTGACAGAGATGGCCTTTGGTTAATGACATAAGCATCGTTTGGTTAATTAACTAGTTGTCAAAAATAAATGCCCTAGGTCTACCCATGGTCCCAGGAGATGTCTGCTTCTATGCTATCAACAATTTTAAAGCACTATCCTCTGCTTGTCCCAGTTGTATCACACTATAAAATGCAAAACTTTCTACTAAATTTTCAGAACTGTCTAGTAGTCAATTTTTTAAAAAATATTACTCTATGATGACATTATTGCATTAGTCATAAAAGAGCTCAGACATTTGTAATAGATTTAATGTTAATAATCTAGTCTGACATCAGAGGACTGAGGCCTAAAACATTTTCTCAGAGGAAAAAATGTCTGTAATTAACTATATTGTGTTTAAAGGTCTGAGAGTAGCTGTTTTATCTCTATGACCTTTTCTTTGAGGTCTCTTTTGGTTTTCTTTTGAGACCTCTTGAGGATGCTTTGAAAATGCACCCCTGTAAAGAAACTTCAACAGCACTTTCTTAATTCAGCTGTAAGCATGGAAGGAGATTTTTATCCCCCAGTAACTACTGTCTGGACAGATTTGCTTGGAATAAATGTAATTTAAAATTAATTTAATTCAAAAAATAGATATAACACCATTGTAATTAAAAAAACAATTCAGGCCTAATTCTGTTGATATGTTTATTCCCTGTTACTTTTTGCTTAATAGAGGAATTGGGCTGCCACTGCTTTCAGGAGATGTCACAGGCCAGCAGGTGTTATTGCGAGTGAGGACTAACAAACCATGGTTGCCTTTTCACCATTACAGTGTCCTCACACCCCATGCTCTATGCTCTCTATTGCAATCACCAAAATAATGAATCCAAGATGACAGGTGGTATAAAATTCCATATCATTGCTATGATTTTTCCTGTTCCATTTGCTTGCTCTTCACTTTAAATCGAAAACCTCTGCATTGTCACAATAGAATAGAACCATAGAATGTCAGGGGTTGGAAGGGACCCCTGGAGACAATCGAGTCCAACCCCCCTGCCAGAGCAGGGTCACCCAGGGCAGGCCACACAGGAACAGAGCCAGGTGGGTCTGCAAAGCCTCCAGAGAAGGAGACTCCACAGCCTCTCTGGGCAGCCTGGTCCAGGCTCTGTCACCCTCAAAAACTGACAAGTTTTTCTTCATGTTAAGGTGGAACTTCCCATGTTTCACCTGCTACCACTGCTCCTTGTCCTATCCCAGGGCACCACTGACAAGAGCCTCGCCCATTCTACTTGACACCCACCCTGCAGAGATTTGTAAACACTGTTAAGATTCCCTCTCAGGCTTCTCCTCTTCAGGCTAAACAGCCCCAGGGCTCTCAGCCTTTCCTCAGCAGAGAGAGATTCTGGTCCCTTCATCATCTTTGTAGCCTTTATTGGACTCTCTCCAGTATTTCCCTGTCCCTCTTGAACTGGGGAGCCCTGAACTGGAGACAACACTCCAGATGTGGTCTCACGAACTCAGAGGGGATGGTGAACCACCCTTGACCTGCTGGCCACAAGGGCCTATTGCTGTTCCATGGAGATCTTATTGTCCACTAGGACGCCAAGTTCCCTCTCCATGGGGCTGCCTCCCTCCCAGCGGATCTACCCCCAGCCTGTACCTGTGCATGGTGTTGTTCCTCCCCAGGTTTAGGACTCTACACTTACCCTTGTTGAACTTCACCAAGGCAGAGTAGAGGGGGAGTAGAACCTCCCTACACCTTCTAGACAATTTTCTTACTGCACCCTAGGATGCCATTGGCCTTTCTAGATGCAGGGGCCCATTGCTGTCCCACGGAGAACTTGCTCTCCACCAGGACTCCAAGGTCTTTCTCCATGGAGCTGCTTTCCAGCAGGTCAGCCCCCAACCTGTACCCATGCCTTGGCAGTTGTATGAATTGGCATAAATGACACAATACAAACCATTCAGGTCACCCACCAGCTAGAACTACTCCATGGAGATTTTTTGAAAACATGCTCCCTTTCCTACACAAACCAAACTGCTGCCAGAACCATGCAAATAAAAGAAATTCCCCTCCTCCCCATGATGAATTTTCATATGAAAGGCATGTAACAGGTTGAGAAGGCATATCACAGAGTGCCACTGCAGTTACACTGGACTCTGTTTCATTAGCTTCAATGAAAGAAGTATGAGACAGCACTTGGATAGTTTTTTCCCTGCATTACAACACACTGACATGCAGGGAGCTTTATTGTTTCTGAAAGCTCCCCTGCAGCCATTCCATGAGGATTAAACATCTTCCAGTGACGCACGGAAAGCCCTCACTGCACACTGGATGTTACTGAAGCCTTTCAAGCACACTAGGGCCTAGTTTGAGAAATCTTGAAGTGTCTCAAAAATGTGACTACGCTGCTGGCAATATTATTTGCATTACACATGTACCAAGACCATGACTCCAGGGCTTATGCCACGCTGAGCTAGATGCTGTTTGTGCTGAGTGAGAACTCATGCCTGGCCCTAGAAGCATGCCATTCTATTCTCCTGAACCCCCTGTCGCAGGAAAATCTCGAAGATGTGAAAATAAACATCTGACAAAACAGCTGTAGGTCATGTTAAACCCTGACTAATCAATGGACACCTACTGATTCAAATACACAACGGATCAAGGCCCAGAACAATGCCTTCTATAGGGCTATTTTTGTCAGACATTTATTTTTAAATCTTCTGTTACAATAAATTGCAACAAGTTATATATTTCATGTATGATGTAATTGAGGAGCATCATATTCAACCAATAAAACCCTTGAGAATCACTGAAAACTTGTCACTAACTGCAAACTTCAGAGATAATAAAACTGAATATAACAGTTACTGCTACCACCACTAAGAGATAAAGCAGAAATTTAACTGAGAGGATTAATAATAAATCTAGAACATAAGCATGGTATCAGAATGTTTGAGGTAGATTTATCTCCACTATTATTTTCTACTAATAAACAAAAACAGAGAGAAAAATAACTGAAAAGTGATCCTGATTTTTTCCCCAATGCCCAGTCTGCCCCTCCCCTGTTGCAGCTGGAATCCATCCCCTCTTGTTTTATCACTAATTACCTGTGAGCAGAGACCAGCACCAAACTCAATGTTAATGAACATTAATTAATTTTCTGCAGCAAAGCTCAATGGATCTGCAGGACCCAGGAGAAATTTGAAGCTTGTGAGCTGTCAGACTATAAACCCTTGTCAAATTCTTTCCTTCCATGGAAGAGAGACCTGGTGCCTGTATATCCTACAGCCTCGTATGCCAGCACAGCCACCCAAAGATAAGATCCAGTGCTGTCCCACAGACCATAAGTCCTTGAGTTGTGATCTTCCTTCCAATGCTAAACCTTTTTATGGGTAGGTGGCAAAGTAAAAATGGAGCCATTACTTGGCTGCTTTCACCATCTTTGCTAGACATCTTTGCATTCCCTTTCCTCCTTTTTTATGTTTAGCTGTTTTGAATTGCCTATTATTAAATCAGTAAAAAATGCCATGTAACTAAGTTAGTTACAGGGAAAAACAAAACAAAACAAAAAAATATCAAAAAAGACAGAAAAACAAAATATAAAAAAATGTATACATAATATGAGAAAGTAGATACTTTTATTTGTTTAGGACCATTTATGTAAATGTCTATAGGGTTTTGACACTGAAATATTCAATAAATCTGGGACATCAACAGATAATACTGTTGTTGATTTTTTTTTTTGGTTCCACAGTGTGAATTACGTAGGTTTTTTCCTGCTTGCATGTGCACCATAAAAGTTCAAGTCACAAAATCACATAATGTTAGGGGTTGGAAGGGACCTCTGGGATCATCAAGTCTAACCCCCTGCCAGAGCAGGATCACCCAGGGCAGGTCACACAGGAACAGATCCAGGCAGGTCTGGAAAGTCTCCAGAGGAGACTCCACAGCCTCTCTGGGCAGCCTGTTCCTGTGTTCTGCCACCCTCAGACACTTTTTATAGTATATTAAATCCATAGAAAACTGAGGCTTGAACTCAAATCTCTCATTCAAATGGAAAAAAATTACAGAAGCCCACACCTTACGTTTTAATTCTCCTACTTTTCAAATTGGAGGACAGCTAAGATCACCTTCTAAGCTTTAGCAGAAGGAAAATCACCTCAGGCTGAGAGTGTGTTTAGGAAGATGCTCCTTACTCCTCCACCTTGAGCTGTCCCTCCACTCCATCCTGTCAAGTGTGAGCTGACAACCCTTCCTAACTGCACTGCTACTCTAACAAAAGATGCTTCCCAACAGCCTTCCTTCCCTTCATGAGAACAGGAGGTCCTTGGGACATCCTCAGTGCTCTAGCTCACAGCCTGAAACATTGTGAAAATGCATGACCTATGGTTGTAGCAAAACATGAATGCATGAGCAAGTCTGAAGATCTTTACTCTTTCATTTCCTAAGCCTGAGCTGCCATTTCTGCTTTTTCCTGCCTGTAGAAAGAGAACAATAACTTCCAACATCTGTAAGAAGCTTAATCAATTAAGCTCAAGTAATTCATATCTTTAAAGCATCTTGAGATTATTATACAACAAGTAGTAAGGAGCAGTATCAGTAGGTTATTTTAATTAAATTTGCCTAAGACTAACTAAAAGGATCTAAAGAGTTTGAACGGAAAAATATGAGAGAGTATTAAACAAAAAAAGTCTGCATTTAAATCCTAAAAAGCAGCACAGTTAGGAGTTACTATAGCCTGAGGTGACTGATAAACAAACAGTGCTTCACCTGAACAATAGTTCAGTGGTAAAATTACTGAAATGACAACATTAATCTTTAGGGAGAAGTTAAATGCTAGAGAAAGCTCTTTTTTACATAAGCAGTATTTTGCTTATAAAGTTAGCACAAGCCCCTTCTCAAATACATACCCAATTACTTTAATCAGATATTCAAGCAAACCCCCCACAGCCATGCACATTGTGTCCAGTGACAGCTCTGATAAGTGCTTGTCACAAAACGTTAACTGCATTCCATTAAAAATACTCCAACAGCCTATTTGATTTCAAATATTGTGTGCCATTTCTCTTTAATTGGCACAGAGAAACATTTTTCTTTACCTTTCATTTGCATCTGAGTTTTAGAATTGTTCTGGAACTAGCTGAAGACAACCACTTTGATGTTTCTCCGCATTAGGAAAATCTTTACCCAATACATTACCATTATGTAAATATTAGCCCCTCCGGGGTATAAGTGCCTCTTCGAGGCATAAGATGATTAGAGCAGAAAAATTATTAGATTTGTCCATGACCATACTATACTTTCCTTCCTCAGGAAATTCTGTTATCAAAGATTTTAATCCTATTCCCACTGAAGCAAGTAAATTTGGCCACTGAGTTAAATGGAAATAGAATTCATTTCATCCATTCAGGCAGTACTCTAAAAGCTCACATGATAGCAACACGGTATGGATATTTAGTTACAGATCTAACACTGTCCTTAACAATTGTGAATGCTTTTACTATTAACATTCCATTTCTACTGACAGGAAATCTCAAGCTTTCCTGCAAAAATGCTACTAAGCCCAGGGAACAGCTGGGCAGACAGCGTGCACGCCTGTAATCACATCTTGTGGTCACTGGAGTGGGATTGCCTGATGGGGCAGCACAGTGACAGTGCTCCTGACAGGAATGCTTAGCGGATGGATGATGGCTTCATCTGATGCTGTCGAGGCTACGACGACGACTGCGGGATTTGTGTGACACGAGCAACTGCAGCTGTGTGAGAAGGAGAAGGGATATAAGAAAAGCAAGTTGTTTTCGTTTTTTTTAAATCAGCATCCCCCTTGCAAAAGGCCCTTGGTTCTCTGCTCCTGAAGGCTTTATATTAGGCTCAGGAATATGTTTAAGGTAGTGAGTGGCAGGTTGTTCCCTCTGTTCTATCCTTTGCTTGCATGATTATAAAAGGCTCCAACAGAGCTTAATCTCCTTTCCCTAGGAGCAGACCAGCTGGCTTGTGATTTGTTAGAGCTGTTTTTCCTGTTTTTCTCACTGCTGAAGACCACGAACCTGAATGCTCCAGGAATACAAGGGAAGACATGCCTCTTAACAAGTAATATATTGAGGGTGCAGTGGATTTGAGCCTGTTTGTAGACATGCAGGGTTTTGATGAGGAAAGGATGAAACAAACCCTATCTGAAGATTAAGGCTTTATCCTTAAAGACTGAGGTCAAAGGAGAGTATAGTTTCCTGAATAATTTACACATATATGGCCTGAAATGCATTTAGGAGAATGAATTAGTGTAGAGATTAGCATAGATTTTTTTAAGAACACTTTTATACATAGAATAAAATGAAAAGTGAATAGTATTACATATTCATGTTACAATACATATTGTGTAACAGGTAATAATGTTACACAAATGTTATAATCCATAATACATATTCCTGCTTTGCCAAAGGGCTGTGGCACATTAGGTACCTAGCACAGAAATGGGACATGCCAGATTCCACATGTGGTAAAACTTCTCAAGGTTGAATTGTTTTCCAGAAGGGAGATGAGGATTCTGTAGGTTGACATTTTGTCATATTCTTGCAGCCCATAACACCTGCTCAAAATACCTGTTACACATACGTGCTTGCGTGGAACTAACAGCTGTCTGCAGAAGCACAACAGTAACTTCCAAGATCACTAGGCAATGTCTATGTATTTTAGAGAGATGACTCTGTAGGGGGTTTAGGGGTTTAAAGTTAGTACATGGTAGCAGATTCTGAACTCCAGGAAATTTCTGGGTATGGCACATGGCAATGCTCAGAAGATGCTTTAAATTACTTAATTGTCCTAAAAATAAATGGTGCAAGTTGCACCTGCTGAATCATTTGCTGAATCCATAAGGTAGTGTGTCTATACTGAAGGGGAAGAGGGGCAAAACCTACACTTTGACATGAGGACCCTGCTTCAGGTTCTGCTATGACTCAGGCTCCCCTTCCTGCAGCAGCTATAAAAATAATTTGTTATCGTTTGAAGGAGCAGTGAACTGGACACTGGCTCAGCAGCTTCTTGCTGAAGTACTTCATTGTTGTAATTCAGGTTAGGGCCCAAGATCACTCACACCTCTGTGCCAGGGCATCCAAGTGAGCAGTGCCCCTGGTTCTCCTGGGCTGATACCAATCTGGACGGACTAGGAAAATCATGGAGCATTATGGGAATATTTGGTGTTTGTACCATCAGGCAGGGACTCTTGCCAGCCTCTCTGTGGAACACAACTTTCAATTATTTCTATTATGACTATATTATATTACACACACTCTTATAATACAGATATGTGCAGTTACTGCACACAGATTGATCTTGTGTGTGCCCTTGATGCTACATTCTTATACAGAACTGGTACTTATGGAGGAAACTGTATAGGTTCACCAGTACTCAGATCAAGAGATTAAGCCTGTGGTGTCTGCTGATTAAGAGCAACTCATGACCATCTGAGCCTAGAATTTCCCATTTATGGAAGTACTATGTCAGTATCTGCAGGAAGTCACAGATTTTTACCCCAGCTTTCTGGGGAAAACTTCCTTGCAGCAGAGGGATACTCAAACCCCCAAGTGTTGCAGTGGAAGTGGGTAATAGAATAAATAATACAAGATTCTGCCACAGGCAGACTAAATTAGATTCCCCAGTCCAGGCAGGTAGCTAAAAACATGATAAATTACTACTGTGGAGTATATATTTCTTAAAATTGGAAGAGAAGGGCTCTAAACCAGCACTAAGAGGACTGTTGTGATGCATGAGTTGGAAGGAGCAATGACTACATTAGAAATGTTCCATATCCCTTTCAGCAGTGGAAATTAATGAAACACTGTCAATTAGCCTAAACACTTTGCATAATGTGTTTGGAATTTGCATGGTGGATGGTTTATGTAACTCTGTAACAAAGGTCAGCACAAGAAAAGCTGTTTCTTCAACTTCTGTCACTGTATTCCTCACAAAGATAAAGCAGAGATTCAATCTGTAAAAAACATTTTTCTCAGGTATAAAATAGGGCATTTCCTCCCACATTTAGGCTGTCAAACACTGTACAGAAGCAGAGCAGTTGCAGAGCAGTGCAGCCAGTTGCACTGAGATTGCAGCAAAGTGCCAGTATCTGGATCGAGTTGGTTCTTGGTAGACAAGGGGAAAATGACCCTTGTTAAAAAGCACTTCTTGCTAGGCAACTGCAGGAAGAGCACACATGGCAGTGATTTTCCAGGACTAGAGATTTGTTTGTTCTATGAGGAAAAACAACTTAGTTTATTAAAGACATCTTGTGACCCAAATACAAAAATCTCAAATAGCAGAGGTTTTTCTAAAGTTCCCTGTATCTCAAAATAAAAGAAATCCCAAGACATTGTACCTTCTTTAGACTAGTTTAATATCAGTGTATTCCCCTGATGCAAATTCAGCCATCTGTCAAACTCCTTATGGAGCAAGAAGTCAAATACATAATATATTTTGAAAATATAAAATATTCAGCAACAGACAAGACCTCCCTCTGGTTGCTCATTAATAAGCCACATACTGGTATAGTTGTAGAGTTACTACTGCACATCCTGCCTTCACTTTTCCATTATTTACTTTAGCAAAAGATGGAATTAAAACAAAATTACATTCTTCCACTTACAGCTTTTTTTCAATTAGAGAAAGTCTTTTTCTCTGCCCTGAGTTTTATCAAAGCTGCTAACAAAGCCTTTGTCGCAGACAACTTCTCATTCAACATTAATTCTTTGTTCTTTGTCACCAGTACAGTTATTTTACATTATTAAGCATGAAATGAATGCTGTGCAGGTTCTTCATCATAGACCTCCACCCCAAAAAAATGAACTGCAGCCTGAAAAACATTAGAACCCCAGAGGGAGTCACAGATGGTACTTCTGTGGCATCCAAGATGTTTAAGATGATCCTCCTCCCATTACAAAAGCCAAACAAAGACATGAAAGCATTAGCTGTCACTGCAAGTAGGTATCAGACCTGCATGCTCAGCTTCTCACTTTCCATCAGGTGACAGGGAGCTAGATACCCCATCCTCTAGGGGCCTCTACCATTCCCTCAGAGAAGTTGGAGCTAGGGGTTGTACAGTTATCCTGGAGCCTACAGGAGACTTGTTAGCACTACCTGCTCCCTGCTTTCCCCAGAGCAAGGACACTCCTGCAGTGGATGCACTATGTTCCCAGAAACTTCTCATGCCTGCACAGTGCTGGAGCAGAGACCACTGCACAGAGGCAAGAGGAAGAGCACAGCTAATATGTAAAGACAAGGGAATGGACCAGGACACAGAAATTGGATTGGAAATTAGATAAACTTGAAACAAATAAAATAATAATAATAATAAAGATTATTTAGTTATCTGTACATAATTAAAACAGAAATAATCTCAATGTCCAAGCTGGGAACTTCAGAAATATAAATTCCTTTTCACAGGAGGCCTGCATCTTAAGCTGCCTCCTTAGATCTACTTAAATTCATTCCTAACACCATGGTTGGTAGAATATTTTTTAAAAAAAATTCACTTCATAGCAAACATTCATAAAGCATTCCCTTCAAATGGGCCTGAAGATGATGAAATTACTGTTTTCTTAGCTAAGGTTTTGAATTTCATATTTCATAGTGGTATTTATTAAATATTAATGTGGAAATGATAATTTATACCCATGGTTAACATAGGTGAATAGTTCTGTCACTCATGACCTCTGGCTCAATCAGCACCATAAATACTATTGTAACAAACTGAACCTTCTCTTGACTAACTTTTCATTTCACCCAAGTCTGACAACCAATTTGGCACCCATCTGCATCAGGAACTGAGGGGGTGCCCTCTGACCATGCCTGGAAGCTGCCTAGAGCCCAGGGCAGAGGGAGGCAGCCTCCTGCACTCTGCTTCCACTCACACCTTTGGAGAATGAACAGAGCAATAGAAAGAGCTGCAGAGATTCATGGCTGAGAGGTGGTAAGAGTTTCTGTAACTACATTAATGAGAACTGGTACCATGAATGACCTGTGCCCATTTCTGGGCTGAGACAGGCCAGGCTGAACCTCCTTTGGCATTGATTCCTTTGACATTGAAAGGCACTGTCAACTCAGAGTAAACAGAGCTCAAATGAGACAGTACCTCACAGATGAGATGAAAGAGTAGTTTTAGTCATGGCAATTTTTTCTTATCAATTTACAGCTACTGAGGTGTAGAAGACAATATGGGGCAAGGATTTTAGAGAACTTGCCAGCAAGTGAATGCATAAGAACTGGGCTGGCATAAAGGCACTTACTGAGCTGCAGGCGTGCATCAGTAAACCTACAGTATTAACTTGAACAAAGAAAAATATCTGCAGTCTCCCTGGTTGGTGGCCCTGGTTCAAACCTAGCTGGCCAACATGATCTGTACATTCCCTGCCCTGCACAGACAGACAAATAAATTAGAGGGTTTGCCTTAGGTCCTTCTGCACTTCAGTACACTGTTTGTGCCATGGAGAACACTATTGTTTCCTCACACTAGCAGGTGATTCAGGACACTCATATTGGATTAAGCATTGAAGTGACTGAATTAAGAATTTCCACTACAGATTTCATAGGGTCAGATACTGTGAACAAAATAAATAGGTATTAAAACCTCATCTTTCATCTTGGATGAATATAAGCATATAACTAAAAAAAGCATTCCCATCGATTTGCTTGTAACTGTTGTGTCCTGCTTATGCAAACCAAAATTTTATAATATATTACATCATTTTTTCACCCACAAATGCTACCAACCACTTTTACTTCCACTGGAGGCAGCTCAGTGGCCTAGAAGACATGGCTGGGAATCCATGGAGCTCTCTCCTGCCAAGGCTGGCAGCCAGACACCTGGTACTCATCTAAAACTACCTACTCCGAGATTAATTCTTCCCCTTTCTGACTTTGTTTTCCAAATATTGTCCAAAATAATGTCAGTAATACAGAAACAATTTACGTCACTTTGAACTCAAAGGGACCTCTTCAGTATTCATAGAAATTTCACTTTCTAAAATTTGCTTAGACAGCTCTCAGAGTTGAAGTGGTGTAATGGAAGCACAGCTAGATCCTTTGAGAGCTCCAAAGTGTTCCTCCAGAGCTTATGGTATATTGTTTTCTGGGATTTGGCATTAAATACAAATTAAAATAATGGAAATTCAAAGATTAGGGGATCCTTCCTGTACAGCAAAGTGTACTAGAGACAGAAATAAGAAAATTGGTATCACATACTAGATTAGAACAAAAAAACCTGTGGTCTATTAACTCAGTTGCTTTCATGACATGGAAAAATAAAAAAAAACACCAAAATAAAACAAGAGATTAGAAGAGTCCCATCGCCTAGTCAAAAGTCTTATTTAGTTTGCTTTAATTCAGAGTAATTTTTTGCCTGATTTTTATTTCACATTTCAAGTAAACAGGGTTGCTTGCATGATGTGTGTTAACAGCACTCCCCATTAACATAGTTTTTTACAAGCAAAACACAATCTGCTGCCATTCAAAATTACTTATTCATTTTACCTCTATGAATAACAAAAATAACTTTCCAAATATTGAGGAACTTTAAAATGCTTTATTATTTAGAGCTCTGCAATGCACTTAGGATTGGTTTTTGTTTGGGTTGTTTGTTGGTTGTTTTTTT
Organism: Ceyx cyanopectus; assembly: GCA_013401355.1. Lineage (NCBI taxonomy): Eukaryota > Metazoa > Chordata > Aves > Coraciiformes > Alcedinidae > Ceyx > Ceyx cyanopectus. Next base: position 14,393 of record VYZU01088755.1, on the reverse strand, counting down.
TTTAATATAAAATTGTTATGCACATTCAAGTACATGTTTCTATTTAACAATGCTAATATTGGTCCTTAATTTTTTTTTTCCTCTAGCAACAAAGTCCATGATTGTTTAGTTACTAAGAACTCACAAAATCAAAGAATGGTTATATGAATAATTATACCTGCGCTATACTGAAAAGATAGTCAAGAAATGATGCCATCATGGTTTCCACTGGCTATTCAGCTGTATTTGCATGTATTTAGAAAATATCAGTATCTAGAGGCATTCCAGATAAAATATAGGGATAAGAATGAGTTTAGAAAATAGTTCTAGGGATTCTGCAAAGGAAAGAGCAGCCTCTGTTATACAAATGCCAAGCTAAGAGAAGGCAAACTGGTTTAGTGCCGGGCTACTTGATAGCTTGGTTTTCATTTGTTGTTAGATCTGCAGTGGAAAAATCCCAGTGTCATTTCTGGAGCCCAAACTCAAGTTTGCAAGGATTGGCAAACAAAATACCCAACATGCATTCACAGTCTTCAGTTAGAGCAGTTAATCCTTAACACAGAACATGTGTTCAGCTGCTCTGACATCTCCCTAAGCTTGGTGTTGTCATTAAAGGTGGTGCTTAAATCAAGATGTCTATAAACAAATGCAGGGTTGAAACATCTCCCAGATGAAACACTCATAGAAGCAAAAGCCCTTTAGAGATCCTTAAAGTTACAATAGAATGGCACAGGAAAAAAAAACTATTTGTGCCATATGCAGTATTCAAATACAGTCTGCAACATTTCTTTGGCCAAAATCTAAGTGACACTGCTGAAGTCCAACTACTTCTCCCAGAGGAACAGATGAGGTTTTTCTTCTGTTTCTCTCTTACAGAAATACCAAAAATAAGATTCCTCCTGGACCTTTACCTTCTTCCACTTTAGCTTTCCAACTCCGTGCTATTTTATTGTTAGATTTCTTTAGAGTATACCAGAAACACAGGTTTCAATATTTCCCCCCCAAACATTAAGAAAGCAAAGCAGCATGTAAATAATAGGTTTATCTATTCCTACAAGACTTAACTAGTATGTCTAGCAAATATCTAAGAGATAGATGTGCTGTAATAGATCTGCTCATATCTGCTTCAAGTTAATAAAACTTAAGAAAACAGATGCCTTTGACATTATTGCAGATATTCACTGCCAGTAACAATTAAGTCACAGCAGGTAACTTATGGGGAAGGAAAAAAACTGTATCATTAAATTTCAGATGCACACAAACGATCATACATTTAAAGTATATTCCACCAATATGAAGCTGTAGTCATTGCTCTGCTATTTTGGTTTTTTTTTAAAGGAAATACACATCTGATAAAGAGAGATTCAATTAAAAAAAACTTGGCACCACACCAAGGCTTAGTCCTTCAAAAGAATATTTTTTAAAAGCTCAATCACAGGCAGAAAATGTCACTTCAGAAGCAGGAGACATGCGTGCAATGCTCTTAGCATTCTAGGGAGATTCAAGTAACATCCAGACAAAACCAAGGGGATTTTTGAAGAGCCAAACCAAAAGATATGCTCTTTATGAAAGAGAAGCATTCATCAGTTTTCAGCTTTACAGCCTATTAAACTGTTCCACATTTAGAGACTGGCCTTTGCTTTCAGGGGGAAAAAAAAACCAACAAAAAAACAAACAAACAACAACAACAACAAAAAACACAAAAAAAAACAAACCAAAAAACATTTATGTATTTATGCAAACACCCAGAGATTGAGTAATCTAATAACAGAGCATGCATCCTTCTTGCAAAATCATACAGGTACTTTCAGCCAGCACAGGTCCTGCTCTGCATCAACAGCCTGAGATCTGCTGGAGCTCAAAACAGCACCATTGCTGGTCCTTCACTAACATTTCCCAACTGCTTTAGGTCCCCATCTCCAGTTACCTGAGCTTCTCTCTGCAATTCAACAGAAACATGCTGCCCTCAGATGGCTTTGTCTCCTGTCCGTAGCTGGGATCATGTTAAGAGACAGGTTTCCTCTAGTATGCATGCTTTTCATCACTAGATTTCTGCTGCCTGTTACTATTAAAGAAAAAAGTCATATGGAGAGTCACAACAGCCCAGCATTTTAAGGAACACAAAGCCATAGAGTATTTCCATCAGAAAACTACAGGAATTCTTTTTAGAAAATAGATAGTTCAGCTAAATTACAGTCTTCATAGGTACAAGAATTGAAATAGCCATATTTCAGTTTAACTTCCCAGTGTGGGTATCATTATTAGAGGGCAGAATTATCTTAGGAAGAATTAATTCTTATAATTTAGAATTCTACAAAATAAACTTTATTGGTATTCCTAAGAGAATTCCTGAATTGTCTAAAAGAAATCTCCCAATGACCACCATCATAAAAAAAATATAAAGATCAATAAGCAAGGTGTCATTTGTTGGATTAAAGCCCAATACAGCTCTTTCCAGCTGTTCTTTGGCATATTCCCCTGTTTGTACCTTTGTAACACACTGATTAACACAGTGGTTGTTTTTATACTCCTGCATAAAGCCATTTGTACTGCTGAATTTGTACAAACCTTTAGATAGCTTTAAACAAATGAGGCTTTACATGAGCAACAGTATTTGTTGCAGTAACAATAATTTCTACTATTACTTAAATTAACCAGGCTCAGTTGATACTTTCTATTAAACTGTTAGAAAAGGGAATCTTTTGCATATAGAAACCCCTTATTATTATTGTCAGAACTTCACAACATGTTCAGATAGAGGCCCTTGCAGTCCCCACTGATGACAAGGAGGGCCGCAGAATGAACTTACTCTTCAAGAGCTGCAAAAGGAGTTTTCTGACATAAGTTCTACCTCTCAAGGAATGACCTGTGTTTTTAAACTTTCTGACTGCCTCAAAAAGTTTTCATTACCAGAAGAGTGACATCACATCATCTACTGCTTAGCCACAGCTGAAGTACAGCCTTCATTGCTAACTTCAGGTATTACTTGAAAGCCATTACCTGACAGCATTCTGGCTGGCTACCCAGCAGTACTTATTTTCAGTTCAGTTTTTAGTTGTCATAGATTTCACATTCAATTAGGACACGAAATCTCAAAAATTCCCTTATAAAGTCTACATGCTGACTGAGGGCAAAGGTGAATCCAAATGAACCACTGCTTTTACTAAGCTCTTCAGAGGAAAATTTTATGTAGGCTGTTGGGAGCTTAGATTGCTTCCACCATGTATTCCCTAGATAAGCAGAGGATTTCTGTCTCCAAAGCTTCTTATCCAACCCCATCTACATGTGTTTTGATGGTATTTCAGAGGAAGGCTCACCCCCTGCATCTTTGCAAACTGCCCTAGCTAATATATGAACAAAAACGTGGCACTGACCTTTGATATCATTTCAGCACAGGAAATAAAACACATGCTGAGTTCAATGAAGCATCCAGGGATCTGCCCAATTCCAAAGTCACCCCGGAGAAAAAAAAAAAGAAAGAAAAAGAAAAAAAAAAGCCAGTGTATTTCACATCCGACTTGTGCCCTGTATTATTAACTTTGTAGAGTGTNTTAAAGGAAATACACATCTGATAAAGAGAGATTCAATTAAAAAAAACTTGGCACCACACCAAGGCTTAGTCCTTCAAAAGAATATTTTTTAAAAGCTCAATCACAGGCAGAAAATGTCACTTCAGAAGCAGGAGACATGCGTGCAATGCTCTTAGCATTCTAGGGAGATTCAAGTAACATCCAGACAAAACCAAGGGGATTTTTGAAGAGCCAAACCAAAAGATATGCTCTTTATGAAAGAGAAGCATTCATCAGTTTTCAGCTTTACAGCCTATTAAACTGTTCCACATTTAGAGACTGGCCTTTGCTTTCAGGGGGAAAAAAAAACCAACAAAAAAACAAACAAACAACAACAACAACAAAAAACACAAAAAAAAACAAACCAAAAAACATTTATGTATTTATGCAAACACCCAGAGATTGAGTAATCTAATAACAGAGCATGCATCCTTCTTGCAAAATCATACAGGTACTTTCAGCCAGCACAGGTCCTGCTCTGCATCAACAGCCTGAGATCTGCTGGAGCTCAAAACAGCACCATTGCTGGTCCTTCACTAACATTTCCCAACTGCTTTAGGTCCCCATCTCCAGTTACCTGAGCTTCTCTCTGCAATTCAACAGAAACATGCTGCCCTCAGATGGCTTTGTCTCCTGTCCGTAGCTGGGATCATGTTAAGAGACAGGTTTCCTCTAGTATGCATGCTTTTCATCACTAGATTTCTGCTGCCTGTTACTATTAAAGAAAAAAGTCATATGGAGAGTCACAACAGCCCAGCATTTTAAGGAACACAAAGCCATAGAGTATTTCCATCAGAAAACTACAGGAATTCTTTTTAGAAAATAGATAGTTCAGCTAAATTACAGTCTTCATAGGTACAAGAATTGAAATAGCCATATTTCAGTTTAACTTCCCAGTGTGGGTATCATTATTAGAGGGCAGAATTATCTTAGGAAGAATTAATTCTTATAATTTAGAATTCTACAAAATAAACTTTATTGGTATTCCTAAGAGAATTCCTGAATTGTCTAAAAGAAATCTCCCAATGACCACCATCATAAAAAAAATATAAAGATCAATAAGCAAGGTGTCATTTGTTGGATTAAAGCCCAATACAGCTCTTTCCAGCTGTTCTTTGGCATATTCCCCTGTTTGTACCTTTGTAACACACTGATTAACACAGTGGTTGTTTTTATACTCCTGCATAAAGCCATTTGTACTGCTGAATTTGTACAAACCTTTAGATAGCTTTAAACAAATGAGGCTTTACATGAGCAACAGTATTTGTTGCAGTAACAATAATTTCTACTATTACTTAAATTAACCAGGCTCAGTTGATACTTTCTATTAAACTGTTAGAAAAGGGAATCTTTTGCATATAGAAACCCCTTATTATTATTGTCAGAACTTCACAACATGTTCAGATAGAGGCCCTTGCAGTCCCCACTGATGACAAGGAGGGCCGCAGAATGAACTTACTCTTCAAGAGCTGCAAAAGGAGTTTTCTGACATAAGTTCTACCTCTCAAGGAATGACCTGTGTTTTTAAACTTTCTGACTGCCTCAAAAAGTTTTCATTACCAGAAGAGTGACATCACATCATCTACTGCTTAGCCACAGCTGAAGTACAGCCTTCATTGCTAACTTCAGGTATTACTTGAAAGCCATTACCTGACAGCATTCTGGCTGGCTACCCAGCAGTACTTATTTTCAGTTCAGTTTTTAGTTGTCATAGATTTCACATTCAATTAGGACACGAAATCTCAAAAATTCCCTTATAAAGTCTACATGCTGACTGAGGGCAAAGGTGAATCCAAATGAACCACTGCTTTTACTAAGCTCTTCAGAGGAAAATTTTATGTAGGCTGTTGGGAGCTTAGATTGCTTCCACCATGTATTCCCTAGATAAGCAGAGGATTTCTGTCTCCAAAGCTTCTTATCCAACCCCATCTACATGTGTTTTGATGGTATTTCAGAGGAAGGCTCACCCCCTGCATCTTTGCAAACTGCCCTAGCTAATATATGAACAAAAACGTGGCACTGACCTTTGATATCATTTCAGCACAGGAAATAAAACACATGCTGAGTTCAATGAAGCATCCAGGGATCTGCCCAATTCCAAAGTCACCCCGGAGAAAAAAAAAAAGAAAGAAAAAGAAAAAAAAAAGCCAGTGTATTTCATAAACAGCTGGATATGTTCTTCACCAAAGTATGTCTTCACTATCTTAAAAACAAAGATTTTCTCCAAATTTCTCTTTGAGTGAACAGATTGTCACAGGCCAATACAAACAATACATTTTATCCTCAAATCCTCAGAAGGCAGAAATACACTCTCAAAGACATGCACACACTATCAAAACAATGACAAAATGAGAAAATGGAGCCAAAATTTCATCAAAGCTGATGGAAACAGCTTCTTAAATTTACTTAAATTCAAGTGCATGCCGATGCATGGATGGTTTACCAGAGATGTGCAGTTCCCATCAGCCTGTCAGAAAGTGACTATTCCAGCTCTGATACCTGCTGTCAGACCTTGTCTGCTGTTGACAGCAGCTGCATTTCAAAGGCAGCATTAATGGCACATCCACTGTGTTTCTTTTTCACAAAAGGTTGTTCCAAGCCAAAAGGTATTTGGAAACCAAATTTTGGAGACCTCCCAGTATCAATATTCAAATGATTAACAATGTTCAGAAGTATCTACTGACTTTTATTAACTGCCAAAGAGCACTCGTGGTGTCCATTCCTTATCTGCAGTGTTTGGTTAAGGAATATTTGGCCCCATGTTGGCAGAGAAGCCTCTACTCCAAGCTGCATCCTGGGGCAAAGTTGTCCAAACTAGTCTGTGGACGGCAGACACAGCACAGCAACACAACACAGCAACAGAGGAAGCCTCAAGAGCTTCCAACATGGAATAGGTTTGCCTGTCCAAGCAGCACTTCTGATAGCTAACCAGTATTTCATTAATTAATAAAATGTAGGGATCATCTCTAAACTAGGACTAGGTATGAGAAAGCACAAATCTATTTACTTGGCTACCATTAAACAATTTATTAAATTCAAAGCAAACTCATGATTTGTACTAAGAGCACTTACGAAATAACACAAAAATGCTCATCAGCAGTGAAGAGTCAATGGCTTAATATAGAAAAATAACAGAACACTGTGTCTGAGGCCAAGAACATTTACTGCAGGGTTATTCAGAGCACAAAGAAAAAATGGATTCCTAAAAACATTCCTAAAAACATTCCTTTAGAGTAGCCATTCTCTCTCTCACACATACACAATTAACCTGGGAACACTGGTGGTTTTCTAAGTCTTTATGATTTCTTTATGTACCATTTTCTTTCTTACTATTGACAGTATGTCAGGCCAGTAATGTATGTTCAAGGGATAAAAGCTATATTTAGAAGACAAAAAGAACAAACTGACAAGGGGAAAGACTGCAGCTATAGACCTTAAGAGCATATGCAATAGGTAACAAAAGAGGTCACCCTTGTTGGAATGAGTTGTCAATGGGACAGCATAAAGCAAAGAGCTTATAGGAAAGCACAAGCAATGAGGTCACTAATTCAAGAAAACACACAGACTGAACTTTAAGCTACCAATTGTTCTCTCTTCAGTGTTACAGACATCACAATAATGAAAAAAAAAAAAAGTTTAATTCCTTTATCTTACAAGGGAAATTTATGCACACAGGTCCCTAAAGCTCATTTTGACACCTGACATGGTGCAACCTTCCTTTAGTTTCCTTCTCCCCCTTGTCACGGGATTTCTTTAAACATCCTTAATTTATTTTAATTCGATTTCTTTTCTTGTTTATATTCTCTTCATTTTTACTCTGATATCACATCTCTGTATTTACTTTTCTCTCAGATTCTTACCTACATTATCTCCTTTATCATGGAATTTAGCTTTTCATCCTTAAATCTACAGCTTTGCGCTCTAATTCCTTTTTGCTTTCTGTGATGCAGCCTGACCCTTTTATCAGCTGTCCCATCACTTTTCTGTCTTCTCTCTCCAAAATGACTCCTGAGAGACACTGCAGAGCTGAAGCAGAGATCCCCTGAAGATCATCAGTGTCTGGAGGAGAGAAATTACAGTTCCCGACATGTAAAAAGAACCTGTTAGGAGGCTCTTTGCTTTTACAGGACCAGAAATTTTACAGTACCACCAGAGTACTCTGTAGTTGTAGTTGCATTTGATATTCTTTGAGGAATCTCAGGACTTTACAAGTCCTTTGTGACTTGAAAAATCTAAGTAACTGAATGAGAGGTGAATTATTAGAATCTCACAGCACAAAGGAGAATCACAGGAGGCTGTAAGAATGAGGGAAAAGAAACAGTGCTTGTCTACCAGTTGTCAAAAAACAGACTATGTGAACATATGAAAGCCAGACAGTTGACTGGGTATGAAGATATTTATAAAATAACCAGAGGGTGGCATTTCAGTGTAGGGTCATGTGAAATGTGTTCCCAGATATAATTAAGCCAAAGTTCAGTAATAAGCCCCTAAAATATCTTTAAATATGGCACATATTTGAGATTGCAAAGAGCTATGGCTTTGTCCAAAATAGTAGAATCTCCTCTGATGACTTAATATGTATTGAATTATAAGCTTACAGATGTCAATGAATATTTTCCAGAAATACATTTAGTATCCATCAAATGAGTGCTACAATTCTAAAGAGACATTATTTTTCAATACTGAGAAGCACCCTTAATCCTTTCCATAGCATTAATAACTCAGCTGTTAATCACAGTGTTGGGACATACTTCTCTATATAAAGCACTGATGTAACAAAAGGAAAGGAATAAAAATATAATTCAACACATAGCTGATCATGGACCTGATGTTTTTAAATATTCCAACTTGAGGTCTAAACAAGACTGCACTTACCAGCTTTTTCCCCTCCCCTGCTTCATGGCACATAATAGTTAAGAATCAAATCCCTTCATTTTATCATCTGACCATCCACTGCATAATCTATATGCAACAGTAATCTTTTAAAAAGTCACCCATACTAAACCAGAAGTACCAAAATAACATTTATTACAGGGCCCAAAATGTAATCGGGCTATTTTCTACTTCAAAAAAAGAGAAAAGCAGACCTTTTGGGCATCATGAACCCTTGGCAAAATAAATTAGATACCATTGTTAACTTCTATAAAACCATGTAACCTAAAAATATAATAAAATGTTCACCCTGCTGCTACCAGCCACATGATGGGAGAGAATTCTTTATTTTTCCACAATCACTAAGACACATTCAGAAAGGAAACACACCTTTTTCTAATTTCATCATGGATCTGTTCCTGTGCGACCTGATCTGGGTGACCCTGCTCCAGTAGAGGGGTTGGACTCTGATCTTTTGAGGTCCCTCCTAACCCCTAAAATTCTGTGATTATCCATTTTTACAGCCTCTCAAATATTTTTGTTTTAGCATACTTTCCAGTTGGCAAATGGCAGATGATACCATGTTGATTATTTCTCACTCTCACACCAAGGGACACTAGTTTAGAGCTCTGGTAGCGCTGCATAAACATTACTGATGACTTTGCACCGCCGCAGCCCTCAGCTCTGGACATCGTGACCACACCTTCTGCTGAAGGATCCCTGAGGGCTGGCCAGAGCAGCCTTGCTCAGACAGTCATTTGGCATGGAAAGGGAGCTAGCTTCACAGAACATTCCTCACCAGGGAATCTAACCAAGCAGTGCCTTTGCCTCACAGATAAGGTTAATAACCAGTATTACCTTGGACACCTCAAGGGCTGATGACGGCCCTCCTGGAATTAACTGATGATGGAATTAGAACAGGGCAGACTCATGCAGAAAGCTGCATGCCTGTTTCTACCTCTGAACAAATAAATTAATTTATAAAAAGCCCTTTTCCAAACTTATCTGGATGATCATTCATGAGTAGCTTCATCTGGATGCTCACAGGTAGTGAAAATGCATTAGAGACACAGCTGCAGAATACTGCCTAGAATCCTATGATTAAGCAAACTAATGATCTGAGAAGATGATCTGTGGCAGAACTGGTTTGATTTTATTTCAGGCTGGCTTTAGAATTCCCAAAGAAGTGTTTTGCATTAGTGGCTAAAAAGCTCTGGTAAGTAATTTTTGCTTGCTGCTAGGTGCCTCTCAGAAGGCATGCAAGTCCCTGAAATGCTATGGAAACCCTGCAGACAAACAGATTATTACTGCCAGCATTTCTTCCAGTTAATGTATCCAACCAACAGCAAAAATCACAGAATAATTTTAATGTTGAAAGGAACCTCTGGAGTTCATCTGATCCAATCTCTTACTTTAAGCAAGGCTAACTTCCACACAGTTTCTTCTTTTTCTTTACTCAGCCTATAACAAGAAAATATTCAGTGATTGAATAACAGTTCTGGTACAAGTGCACAGGTGCCTGGCAAGAGCTGAAGAACTCAGCAGATGACAAAAGTCAATCTTTATAGTCACAAGCTTTACTAGAATTTTATGCTTTTTTTTTTTTTTACAAGTTAGAAAAATAAGCTTAAGACACATGCCTCCTTTTTGTGTAAGCTGGGGGCTTCCTCCTCCCATGAAAGCACTAATCACCTGTCTCAGAAGACACCACACTCCATGGGGCCAGCAAGAACAAAGATCCTGTAGAGATACAAAACTAAGGGGAGACTTCAGAAATACTGCAGTAAATTTTCTTACTACAGAAAAAAAAACAAAACAAACCAACACCACCACCCTCCCCCCCCCCAAAAAAACTGAAAAAACCCACATACAAAAACCCCCACCACAAACAAAAAATAAACACCCCCCAAAACAAAAGCACAAAACAAAAACAACCCCAAAGCAAGCCAAAAAAAAGAAAAAAAAAGAAACCCAGCAACTTGAAGTCTCCTTGACTTTAAACCTGTGTTGCAACCTGTACACCTGGGTAAAGCAAAGGCATTCAACCAAAGATTTGTTTGTCAGCACCCCAGCACCAGGCAGCAGCATTTTCAGCCCAACTCTCTCTCAGTGGGACTGAAAACAATGATGTGCATAAGCCATGTCTTGAACATGAGTTTAAAGTAATGACACTTTTAAAGCCAAAAGGAGGTTCATTTAATGTGGCATTAGTCACAGCAACTATTGCAAACTGGAATAGAGAAGACAAGTGAAATTTCGCTCGCACAGAATGCATCCTATGGGACTTCTAAAGATGTCAAATACCACCAACTCAAGCGCCTCAACAGTACCATACAGCAGCAAGGGTTCAGCTCCCCTAGGCCCCTGCTCCTCAGCCACCTCCCATGGGTGACACTTCCCACAGCTGCCCCTCCCTTGAAGAGTGTCACCCACTGCAGGAACTGCCCTGCTCTGCATCAGACAGGCTCTGACCCAGAAAGAAACAAGTGGCTGAGAAGATAAATACTAAGACAGCTACAGTGAGCTTGACCTGTAGCCAGCAAAAACATTATTTTTAAAATGATTTATTTTTGTAAAGGATTTCTACAGTAAACAAACACTCATGATGGACAACGTGTCAACAGCGCTGTTGACAAACGATAGGCCAGACATCCTGATCACATATTTACCTTTTTTTTTTTATTTTAAAAGAAGCCAACATATGTGTTTGCCTTCTGAATATTACCTCTGTGTTAATTTCTGCTTATTATTTGTTTTAGAGTCTTCAGTGAAACCTACCGAATTCAAAAACACTGTCCTTCAAAGCATGAGACACTATAAAGTCTTTCTTCTAACATTTATCTTTCTCATCCATATGCCCAAAAGCAGGCTTTCCTTGCACTGGAATATTCATGGAGTATAAATAATAAAAAAAGCATGAAAGCTGCTGGAGTGTAGGTAGAAAATTTACTCTTCTTGCTAGCTTTTAACTCTGAGTTAACTTTCTTACAACTGTACAGCCACTTGAAGCAAAAGCTGTCCTTTGAGGGAAACTGCTAAGCAGCATTCCCATGATTTCTATGATTAGCTAATTCCATCATTTCCAGCTAACAGTCTACTCCATCTTTTACATACACATGCTGTCACAGAAAGCCAATGCAGCAGTCCCAGTTTCTGGTAACATAATACTGCTGGCTAATTCTTGTGAAATGCACCAAATTAATATTTTTGTGCTTCAGCACATGCTATGCACAGGAATATTTAATCCAAAGTTATTCTATTCTCTACCAGATCACTTCTCTCTACACCAAACCCTTTTTCCAAAGCATTGTTTTCAGTTATCTCTCCAAGTGAGTAGTTTACCACAACATTATCATTTCCTTTGAGCCTCTACAGACACCATGTATTTAGTAGACAAAATCTTGAGTTTAAAAAAGAAAACATAATAGTAAGAAACAAATATTTATATTCCACAAGTTCTGGCTCATTATTAGACATTTTTTTTTCCCTAAACTGTTCTTTAGTGGTTTTTCAGTAACTAATCAGCAAACATATTGCCTTATAAACCATTAATATCTGCATAATTAATACTAAATGGAACTATTGAAAAAGTAGAATTCAAGGTAAATTGACTAATATTTTATGAGTTCCGTAGGAACACTTGACTGTAGTGTAGCGTGGGTTCGCTATTTATAGAAAAGTGGATTGAAATAACACAGCTTTGTTCTTAGCTTAATGGCTACGCCACCTTTGCCAACACTGGAATTTTCACACTAGAAGCCAGCAAGCACTTAAAAGAAGGTTGGGAAGAACTAGGTTATTTCAAACCCCTCCTCATTTTGCATTATGAAACTTTGATATGGTATTCGAGTTTTATTCTGATTTCTTTTGGTTGCCCTTTTAAAGCACCTATCAAAATACAATGGATGCTCTTCAAAACCCCAGAGCAGCTGCTGGTGGCGATGCAGTGAGATTAGGGATGACTTTAGATGTTGAATATACACCCGGTTTACAACAGTTCTTCTGCAAAACTGCTGCTGAAGATTTTTGCCATATTTGACTCTCCCCTAGCAGAGCCATCACAACAATACATGCTATTACATGTTTGTCATCTTGAAAATCTTTGCCTTTTAGACAACAGAGCATTAAACCAAGCTTCCATTGAAAAAGCCATCTGTTTCAACAAGACAGTTTTGCAAGATAGAGTCAACATTTTAGGTTATTTGTCCTCTCTTCAGCTAATACATTTGATGCTCTATAGCTACAATAGAATCAGTCTTTAACAGCTATTTTTAAGCTATCCAGGCTTACAATCAGACAATCTCTCTGTGACTATAAATTAGATTCCTTTAAACATAGCAACAAGCAACTGTACTATTAATTCATTCTGATAAGACAAATCTGCTTTTCAAGCAGTTCACTCAGGAACTGGGTAAATGGAAGAAAAGGGTGAAAAAAACCAACAACCCAAAACAAACAAGCCAACCCCTAACAAAAACTAAAAACACAACCTAGGAGAGACTTGCAACAGGGTTGTGTTTTTTTCCAAATTATCTGGACCTGGCACGAGGCCTCATCTGACTCAGCTCAGCTGACTGAGGTGCCAAAGGTGTTAAGCTCACAACCCTCTCCTGGGGTAACAAAGAGAGTCAATCATTCTCTGCAATTCTGTCATCAGGACAAACAGAACATGCATTCAGGAAATTTAGGATGATAGTGTCTTGAAAACAAACAAAAAAAGCATTTCTAAAGCATTCATCTCTACCCAGCATTTAACAGATACCTTCATAATTTTTGAGAGAACCAGAATCAATGATTGAAGATGCTCTGTGCATCTCATCTCCCCCGTTGAAATCCCTGCCTCTGTGAACACTGGTAGAAGCTTTTATATTCTTATTAGCGTCACCGATCCAAAGTGGTTTGAGATACAACTATAGTTCTCACATTTATCCAACCTAAGTGGGATGCCCATGCCTCAAAGGATGTTTTACTACCTCAAGACACAAGCAGCTTAGAACACAGTTTAATACCTCTTAGTATATGCAGAAATATTTATATATGTTTACATACCATACATTTTTAAGTTGTATATAAAACCAATTTATATAATTACATATTATTTGTACTGCTAAACTGTCCCCCCCAACTGATATTTCAGAAAAACACGGGCCCAGTGTCTTCATCATTTCCACTGCTCTAAGTGGGCTGTGTACAAACCAAGGAGAGATGTATAGAAAATTATTCCTAGCCAGATGATGCAACACTGAGCATCTGGAAGCATGTTTTAATGGCATCTGATGGTCCAGAAGGAACACATGATTTTACTTCTAATCCAGATAGCTCAAATTTTCAATGAGAAGTACTGTCATGAGATATTTACAAATGGGTCATATAGAATTTGCCTTGCCAAATTTATTCAGCAAGTATTATGTAAATAATTTTGAAAAGCATCTGGCTCAGAGTTACCAAGTTTTGTACATGGATCTCATTTTATTCAAATTATCTCATAAACACATCAGTGTGCTTCAAAATAAGACATCAATGGACAAACTGTTCTAACTTTACCAGTTGTGGCAGATGGCAGGATGCAGAATATCTGGAGCCTGCCAGATAGATGGCTTCATCTAGAGAGGATAGCCTTAGAAGTCATGGCATGAATGATGCCGATGACCATTATTCCCTGCTTCCCATCCTTTTCTGTTTATACCTCCCATATCCAAATCCAGCAGATTCAGGTTTCAGATTTCCTGCTGAAAAGAGGACATTCAGATCTGGCAACCGAGTTGAGACTGGACATAGGAACAGATAAATGCCTCAGCACAGAAGAAGAGCTATTTTCATCAGCTACTCTCTGATCAAGAGAAAAAAAAGAAAAAAAGGAGAAAACAGAAAAGGTACAAGAAACAAGGTAGGTTGCCTTTCATATGGAAATCTCCTATTTGGAAGTCACTTGAACCTCACATGACCAGACCTCTAGAATCATAGAATCATTTA
>VYZU01088754.1:9140-84489 GCA_013401355.1 Ceyx cyanopectus | reverse complement strand
TTTTTTTTTTTTTTTTTCTTTGTTGAATTCTTCCTACCAGTTTTCCTCATTAAAATGCATGGTGCTTTATTGCAGATATTCACATCTATACCTGAGGCTGCTTCCTTCTTACTGCAGTTCTGGTCCTTGGAGATACTGGGCAGCTCTTAGGAGGCAGCAGGGACTCTCAGTTCCATTAATTACAACACACTCAAGAAATGATACCAGTTGGCTGGGTGCCTCTGCTTCACATTTCACTGGCTTCTCCTGTATTTGTGTCCATAGTCGTTAGCTTTTACTTCCCAAACACTTTTTGTCTGTTTAACCTTGTGGTAATTGTTCTGGAAGACAATGGCATTTCTGAGTCACATTTTGTAGCAGCTCAGCTCAGAGAGGTGTTCAGTGATTGTCCTCTCCTTAGAAACTCCCTGTCCCAATTGAGATTTACTGTGTTGGAGGTAATAGACTATTTGTTCTTCAAATGTGTGAAACACAAGGGGAAAAATATTTCATTCCCTCTCATCAGTAACCTTTTTTGGGTTGTTTGTTTTTTTTTTTAGACTAAAATCCATGGGATTGGATTTGTAAAAATACATGCACCATGGAATGTACTGTGTCGAGAGGCAGAGTTTCTTAAGCTCAAGATGCCCACAAAAAAGGTGAGTCCTGATTTTAACTGTAAAGCATAATTTCAACATATGCTGATCTCCAAGCACCTTACAAACGTAGCCTTTTCTTCCCCAAGAGCATTTTTAAAATAGTTAACTGATCTATACAGAAAATGAGAGTCACCAACTTGCATGGGGCAGCAGAAAGAATCACTGGAATGAAGAAGGGAAATCCAGAATTCCCAGGAGCTATGTGACACCAGTGATTTCATACAATGCCTCATCCTCAGTGTGTTTTAAAAGAAGAGGTTGCAATTGATGATTAAATTCTAGGGTGTGTTTTGGAGTTTTTTTTTTTCTCAGCTGAAACACTAGGCTGCTAAAAATAAGATTAACAATCTGTGTGTGGTAGTCGTGACTCTTCTTGTACATCACTAGTCATGTTTGCAGGAGTGGGGACTACAGCACCACAAAATAGATTACCTTTCAGAATATTTGAAATATCATTAAAGAAATGACAGTATATTTTCATCAGCTCTACATCATCTGTGATAGATAGCTACCTGTTCATTGAGCAGAGCTTGGAGATGGATTAATATTTAAACGTGCACTAAGTGCACGTCCCAGACTGCAGAAGGAAGTCTATAATGGAGCAAGAGACAGTCTCCAAGCCCAGCATCATGTATTACAACACTAAACCCACACTTTGGATTTCATATTAATCCCCATTATTGCCTCACTTACCACTGATTTTAATCAGAAGCACAATTAGATTAAAGAAAGCCTCTTGTGATCCTGTGGTTAAAGCTGCTTTGCCACAAAAGATAAGTTAGGGTGGGTATTTTGGGGTTTTTTGTGTGTGTGAAAGAGGTCACCTAAGCCTACAGGCATTGCCTGGGAAAAACTATGTGCCTGAGAACACCCTCAGACCCCTAAAGCCTCATTTCCAGCTGAGCATCTCCCTGTGCTGGGAGCCCTGGCCTGGATCTGCAGAGTTTTTGTGGCTCAGAGAGGGAAACCAGTAAACCTCTTTTGTGACCTCCTAACACAGTTCCTGCATTTCTGCACTACAGAACTGCACTAGACAGTTCAAGCTATTTTGGTTCCTTTATATGGAAACACCTGAAACCTGCACAATATTCCCAGGAAAGCATCCTGGGAGAGAAGACTGATGTTTTCAACAGAGGCTCCATAGCTCTTTCATTTCTTTATCCCATCACACCAAGGAAATTGTGAATGCCAGAGGAGACTGTGTCTCAGGAGCCAGTTCTCTCTGTTGAACACCCCAGTCTAATTACTTGGAATCCAACACTGGCCATGTTTTGGCTCAGAGGAAAGGCAGCAGGATTCCTCTGCTTGCCTTGCTCTGACTTTCCCATCCATCTGTGTTTCTCTGCATGTTTTCAAGAAGGTAATCTGCACTCCTCGAAAGCTGGTTGGGATGTGTTCTTTTAATGGATGGTTTACTCCTTACAGCTCACTCTCACAGACAACCAAAAAGCAATAATGTTTTACTGTTGTTCTCTTTGCCCACTCAGATGTATCAGATCAATCAGACCCACGGTCTCCTGAAAAAGATTAATTCTGTAATTCAAAAAATCACAGAGCCCATCCAGCCAAAAGTAGCAGAACACAAACCTCAGACGGTGAAGCGCCTCTCCTACCCCTTCTCCAGAGAGAAGCAGCACTTGTAAGTGAAAGCTTTCTGTAAATGTCCATGTCAACAGGGTCCAGCCTTTCTGCCAACAGCTAAGGAACCAAAAGGTGAAAGGGGAAAAGAAAAGCCAACTCGTTATTAAGGGATTACTGTACAGAATATTCCCGTTTTACAGTAAATTTACTTTTTATTTTGCCACTGATTGAGGTTTTGTAGAGCCCCTCTGTGAAATCTCTGTGTGTTTCAGCTGCTGTTGTGGTGGGTGATACTCCTCTCTACACCTGTACCCATCAACCACTGGATTTTTCAGGGGGGTTTCCAATAGTCTCTTTCCCACATCAACTAGAACGCTCAGTAACACGTGTAGCCAGTGATGCAGGTTGATAAATTTCAGAAGAGTTTCATCCAGTTGGTGTGGGCAGCTCACACGAGTCCTGCCAACCAGCCTTTGGAAATGTTATGAAGTCAGTGGTAGCTTTGCCATCGATTTCAGATCAGTTAGAAGAGCTGTAAACGTGGGTGTAGGAAAAAACCATAAGGTGAGGCCCAGCCAAAGTTTCGCCTGCCCTGGATTGCTTTGCTCCTGCTTCTCCTTGGCCAGCAGCCCAGAGGAGAAGCTTTGAAGGCTGTGTTTATGTGTGAGCCAGCTGGAACAGCTAACAGTCCCAGGGCAGGATTTCTTCACTCTACAGATAGATAGTTTTTAATCAAGGGATGCAGAACACTGAAACACTGATAGAGCTATTAGATTTACAAACATCTTAGTTGGACCAGTCACTATATGTGATGTTTGGTGTGTTCTTGGACTTGCAGGAAATATATATTTATTGCATGTAGGATTTTTCTACAGGAAAGGAGCCTCGTGGCTCAGAGAAAACCCCAAAGATGCTCCTTATCCTGCCTGTTTGCAGCAGTGGCTTTTTTTCAGTGAGACCACCCATGTCTTAGCTGAACGAGGTTAAAGTACAGCCAAAATGTAAAGATGTTTAGGATAAATTCAAGGCCAGCAATGGTCAAGAATTCAACTTCCAAGATCATCAACAGTCTCCTTAAAATATGGGATGGACTTTCTTTTTAATGAGGTTTCTAGAAACTGTTCTTCAGTGTTAACTATGAGAGATCCCCAGGAGAAAGGAAGCTAACAAAGGGATCACCAAGGGCAGGAAATTACTGGCTGGTTTTTAACTTAATGGATTTCATTCTAATCTCTTAACAGATTTGATTTGTCCGACAGAGATTCCTTCTTTGACAGCAAGACAAGAAGCACTATAGTAAGTACTGTATATAAATAATTTATGGTGGATATTGCTTTAGTCATGGTGTAAATAGCCCCTTTGCCAGCTTTAGTAGCATGCCTGTTGCAAGTTTCTCTTTCGTAGCCAAATGCCTGTGACATCAGGTATTGAAATTATAAATAAAGCATTTCCAGCTTCAGCTTATGTAATGAATAGTCTTTGGTGCTAACAGGTTGCTGCCTTTTGGAAAATAATTTGGATCTTCTTTCTAGTTCCTATCACCAGAAAGGAATAGCTATAGATTCTGCTGTTGGTTCTGCCACCAGCTGCCTGCACCCCTGTGACTCCCATTTTTACAATTATATGTTGCTCTTTCTCTACAATGCTGGGATATCTCCCAAGACAAATTCCAGTGAAGCAGGCAGGTATTTCCAGGGAGCATTATCTACAGGTTTGGGGGCAGTTCTTTAGAAGGGTGTTAAAAGTGTTGAGGCTTACAATTTTTCTTTAATGTTATTTACAATTTGTATTTAACATTAAAGTTTATGTAAAGCAGACAGAACAAGGACAGAAAATTGCATCTTGTGCTGATTGTTCATTCATCTGTTCACCCCTGTTACCCTACCAAGGGTGATGTCCATGTACATCAGCAGCACTGGGACTAGGTTGAGCCATTCCTGCCTTCATTTGAAAGGTTTCTCTACTCCTTCAGTGCTAGCACAGGACTTTTCCTCTTGTAATTAAACTTCTGCCATTCCCATACAGGAATACAGTATCACAAACTACATTTGAGTGCTTCCTTGTGACTTATAAAACATAAAATAGAGTAGGGGAGAGGGTGTGGGCTCCTGAAAGGACAGCTCATATGGCATCCAAGGCAGTTGGAAAGGACCACAAGCAGCACTTGCTGCAACACTTTTTGAAGTTTAACATGGACTCTTTGCCCCCTTCCAGAGCTGCTAATCAGAGCATTGGAATGTGGCTGTGAGGTTGCTTTTATCTTGTATTTAACATTAGCTGTTTTGGATGCTAAGTGGTTTCAAAAAAGAGCTTATATCACAATTATAGCTGCCTTTTATTGCCACGGTGATAAGGGAGGTAAGATATCTAACTTCCCTTTCCTGCTTTGGCATTCCAGTGTGTGGACCCCATGATGTAGCTCCTCTGTAGCTTGAAGTGCACTGATTTGATGTGAGCCCAGGGTATCAGGGCTAGGTGAATTTGACCAGGGAAGGCAGATGCAGCAGCACAGAAAAGGAAGAGAAAAAAAACCAAACATTGAATTGACTTACTTGTGATGAAACATTTCATTTGAGATTGAAAAAAAAAGCATGATTTTCAGTTGCAGACTTTCCTTTATATGACTAGGTATGTAGTAAAAAAACTTCTAAGTTACCAGAGACTTAAGGGAAAGAATAAAGAGTTAAAATTCATGTTAGCAGGCTGTCAGAGAAAGGTAGCAAGACAAAATGGCACCATGTGACAACAGTGTGAGCAAGACTAACAATGGCCTGAAACAAAAGGAACTCACAGCAGAGGCTGGGAGGAAGAGGAGGGATGGGAGTTTATAAACTACCAAAGGAACACTGGGCATAGAACAATATCACCAGTAGTATGTTGCTTTGTTTGGAATACCTGTAAGTCACCCAATGGTAAAAGACATATTGAATGTCTCCCAGCATCATTTCATCCTGCCTGCATTTCTCTTTTGTATTCTTGGTTCTTAAAGTTCTCTCCTGACTTTCTCATATGTATTTTTAAACCACAGTGCAAATATTGACCCTTCCGCCTGCTGCAAAATGAACAGGAATCTAGTCACTCCCTGCAAGTCTGTGATGAATAGAAACTAAGCTGAAGACCTTTTACTTATTAAAAAAATAAATACATTATATAACTGGAAATCTCTTCATGGCAGCCCTTTAGCTCACTGGAGTTAGAAGACGACAGCAGGCAGATGAGCTGCGGGGCTTGTCCCTTGTGCCCTCTCGTGCTTCCCTCCGTGAACCACAGAATCACAGAATCACAGAAATTAGGGGCTGGAAGGGACCTAGAAGATCATCTAGTCCAACCCCCCTGCCTGAGCAGGATCACTTAGACCAAGTCTCTCAGGAACAGATCCAGGCGGGTCTTAAGTGTCTCCAGAGATGGAGACTCCACAACCCCCCTGGGCAGCCTGTTCCAGAGCTCTGGCACCCTCACTGAGAAAAAGTTCTTCCTTGTGTTAAACCGGGCAAGCAGCAGGCAAGTTAGCACAGGGATTAGTGAGCATCCCCAGGGAAATGAGCCTTAGGACACCTCAGACAGGCCAGGAAACAGGCAGCAGGTGCTTTTGCCTGTGCTTTTCCTCTGCTGCCTGCTCCCCTGCCAGCCTGGCACCAGCTGGGCACTTGCCTCGCCCGAGAGCATCGCTGCACGGGAGCAGCACAGGGCGAAAGCTTTGACCGCTCGGGCGGCCCGCTGAGATGTCCAAAGGTTATTTGACAATAAATGTAATAAATCCTAAAATAAATACATCTGTTATGCTGCTGAGGTCAGGCAAGCTCAGAAATTTTAAGGTCAGCTTGTGTTAGTCCAGTTTGTGATAAATGGCTGCGTGCTGTGTACACGTTATGAGCCCGAAGCTCTGCTGAAGGCCTTGGGTTGAAGCCAACTTGCGCCAGAGGAGGCGAGGGAATTGCTGGCCCAGCACTCCTCCTTGTCTGGGTAGGAGAGGGCTTCTAATCTTTGATTGACATCTAATGGGCCCAAAAATAGCATTTTTCTGTTCTGCGAGTCGTTAGGTGTAACCCTCTCTCCCCCCAGTCCATTCTCTTGGTGGCTGGCTATTTCCTTTAGCATTTCTCTCTTCTACGGACAACCCGGCATGAAAATCTTTAAGCCCTGCTCTCCTGAATACCATGACTTTTATTAAGGAATGATGACTTCATCCACATCTTGCTTTAGCCAATATTTGAGCTGTACACAAAAACTGATGGTGCTTTTCCCTGTGAAGTAACCCTTTCCTGTCTTGTCTTTCATTTCCATAGGTTTATGAAATATTGAAAAGAACAACATGTACCAAAGCAAAATATAGCATGGGTAAGGAACTTTATTTCTCTTTCAGATCGATACCATTTCCAGGTATTGAATATAATTGCAAGCTGTAACTGGCTGTGGAGTTTAGTTTTTTCCCCTGCTCTCTAATTTGATGGATGTGGATATAATTGTTTTATTTGGAAATGTAATTTAATTAATGTAGCTGTTTGGAAATGTGAATTTAGAGATTCAGCTCTTAAGTGAAATGGTGAGTGAGTATATAGCCCCACAGATGTTAGGTAGGTCCTTTGCAGCAGGACTACGTGTGATATAAACCAGCTAATAACATGTGATAAAACATTGGTTTGCTTTTATGCTCACTGAAGTGGATGAATTTCATTGTATTAACCATGAAGTTCCACAACTGCAGTGAAAAATCTATGGCTTAGCCCCATCCTTTTATGTAGGAACCTCACATTTTTATCATGGAATGGCTTGTCAATGACTCATGTGAAATGATATTAACTGATGACTGCCCAAAATGCTGTCCTAAGTGGATCTGAGATCAGCCCAGTGGAACAGTCAAGGACTATGGCACTCACTGAAAGCTGGCCCAGCTCTTAGACTTCAAAGCAGTTATTGCAAGAGAGAAGGTACAAAGATTCTGCTGCCACAGCCACTAGTTTTAGGATTTCAGCCTTAGGGTTGTGTTCTAAGAATTCAAACCACAATACAGAAAAGAATGAACTGCAAATCAGGCCACCTTAAAGATTTGGTGGCTGCTCAGCTGTTTATATTCTTTATTTTATATATATAATGATATATGGGTATATACTTGATTGTGAGACTCATGTTAACAACTAGTTAGTGGTAAAACAAATTATATAAGGTGGAAGGTTGAATTCCCTCATATCTAAGCTTTTTAACAACCAACAGAAAGAAATTTGTATGAGAAAAGTGCATGACCACGGGAGAAAATGTTTGATAACTGTTGGAATCTATTATAGCATTTATTTACATATAAGCAGTTAAATAAAACAATGGGAACTTGAATTACAGGTAGTTCTGTTCAATATTGACCCATCAGCTGCTTAGAAATACATCAAATAATAGAAGAATAATTATGCCAGAAATGATCTCCATGCTTTGACTTTTCTGTTGAAGTGACAGCATACAATGTACAATTGTTGAGTCTCTTATATACACTAAATTTTGGTGTTCAGCCAATATTAACACAAGTACTGTTTCCCTGTAGCATGGGAAATCCAAATGAATCTGTGACTTTCAGGACCCTTTTTGAGTCTGGTGCTGAATCATTTTCATTGGAAATTACATATTTGCACTCTTGAAAGGGAAGGTCATACAGCTTAGTTTGAATTCTTGCCTTGGAGTTGGTTGCTCACTTGATTGTTTTTTTTCTTTCTTCCTTTTGATCCAGAAATAGGAAACACATTAGAGATTAGTTGAATAGGGCAGAAACTAAAGGGAAGTGAAGTGTTAGGATTCCTGGATCATTCTTCAACCTAAGGCTGAGGAGGTCACACAATATACCTAGTGAAAATGTCATTAGGCCAGCCTGTCCATGGGTATACTCAGCATAACTCAATCGTGTCCTTTGTGTTCCAGCACTGGAATGTCGAGTTACAACCCAGCAAAGGTTGCAAACACATTTGAGCAAACACAGATAATGCCTCCACATTTCTGCCCAGCAGGAAAAAGGCACCTGCCCAGTCGACACTGCAGTCTCTGTTATTTATTTTGTAAATCTGTGAAAATGTGAATCTGTCTTGATTGGTAAATGCTGATGTGTAGAAGGGTACTATGTAGCTCTTCATTCAGTTGGTCATGCAGCCCTGGAGAAAGAATTCACCTGCTCACTAGTTGTTTCTGCCAGAAATGTGGAAACATTTGCAGGCAATTCATGGCATCATGTAATCTTAACTCAGACTTTGAAAACTAAGGATGCTGCAGGATACTGAGCACTCCTGGAGCAGTTCCTCCAGCAGGTGATTAGTATCTTAAAAAATGTGAATGAACTTGAAAAACTCTCCTTTCAAGAACAATCACAAATGTCTGGGTGAACCTAGAGTGAGCTGTTCCCTGGTTCACAGTCACTATTCCTTCCAATCCAGTCCCCCACTCTTAGTGATGAACTGATGGGCAACACAAAGCACACTGTAGCACATCATTTTTCTTTGCTTTTTCTAAGTCCTTTTAAATTATCCACAATGCCAGTGGCTGGATGGTGGTTTATTTTTTTATTGGCATTAATCATCTTAGCCTTGCTTTGTGACAAGTGCTTGACTTAGCTATGAGAATGGCTCATTGAATCCCCAAATCAGTCTTCACAGATAACACAACACCTTCAGATGTGGGTAGCAGCCCATCTTTGGAAGTAGCTCTAGTGCCAGCAGCTCCAGCAAGAATCATGGAATGTTAGGGGTTGGAAAGGATGTAGAAAGATCATCTAGTCCAACCCCCCTGCCAGAGCAGGATCATCTATGAATGAATCCATGTGGGTTTGGAATGTCTCCAGAGAAGGAGACTCCAAAACGTCCCTGGGCAGCCCCTTCCAGGCTCTGTCACCCTCACTGTGGAGGTTTTTCCTCGTGTTTACCCTAAACCTCTTGTGCTCCAGCTTACTCTCATTGCCATCCATAAGAACATTAGAGAAGTCATGTGCTACAGCCCTCAAAGGTCCAGGTCCAGGACCTTTGGGAATGGTGCAGCAAGCTGGGAGTGTCCAAGACCCCCTGGCTGTTGTGCTCCTCCAAACACACGTTGTCTCCTCCCCACCCACCCACGCTCTGGCCCCGAGTAAAGGAGCAACCCCACACCTGGGAAGGCAGCTGCTCCAAATCCCATATGCCTCATACATGATATAGATGAAGCATTAATTGCTTTCAGCCTCTTGCATGTCACTAATAAACGGATGTGTAAACAGGGAAAGGAGAGGGAAGAAAGAAGGAAACTACCCTTTTAAATAAAAGACGAAAATGTGGTAAATATGGTAAGTATGACTCCAAGGTCTTCGCAAAGGCTTTCCCTCCAATTTCTCTAATCCATCTGAAATCTGAATTCAAAACTTTTGTGTGGATGATGCGTGCCTCTGCGTGCTCCCGTATGCCATCAATTCCAGCCATCTCCTCCTTGTGATCCAGCCTTCTGCTACACACTTTCAAATCTGCAGGCTTGCCCTTAAATCAAACTGGCTTTTCAGAAAAATGTCATTTATTTTAATGATTAATTTCAAGTCATTGGCTTCTAATTCTTGATTCTCAAATATATATGACTTCCTCTTGCTCTCTGCAGTTTTCCATTTTGTAAAATCAGTCGTGTTTAATAACCTGTGCGATTAAAAATGAAACTACATGGAAAGGAATGAGATGGCAGAAAAATCCTTATCTGACCAAATCACTGTTATTTTGAGAGAAATTTCCAGAAGGGATGATACTGTCTTACCTCAAAACTGTAAATAACTATTATGTCTTTATTTTTCAAGGCATCACCAGTCTACTTGCCAATGGAGTTTACAGTGCTGCGTATCCTTTGCATGATGTAAGTGATCTTGCAGTATATTTTACGTCTGCTACATGACACCAAGGAATTCTTAATGTCTTGCATATTAATGGAATTATCTTAAACACAAGTGGTTTGGATCCTGATTTCCTGCTCTCTTGTATCACAACTACAGTTACTTCTGCAGGTTGTTTCCATCATTTGAACTTATAATGAGTTCTCCACCTCAGTTCTACCTTTGGTGACAAAAGTGATGTTTGAAATGTCGTTTTGGTAGCTTAGCAAACAAAATGCTTCTGTTGTTTTCTAACCTGCTGCTCCCAAGGTCCCTGGCATCGAGTGGTAGGAAGCATATTTATTCCTGGGGCATGTGCTCATCCACATCTCCCTGGCATCCCCCTGGCAAGTACAGGGATACCAGTGGCTGTGTGTCTGTGCAATTGGTTGCCAGTGGAGGAAAAACCATAAGCAAGAACTTGAAATGACATACTTTATGGGACTGGCTGTGACTGCAGACCTTCTTACTGATGACATTTGCTTTTGAGCAGTCCAGTAAGATGTCAAGAGTGTATTCAACACTAGTGTTCATCAAGAGGGTTAGAGAGAGGTAGGGAGTCTTGGTGTCACTCATACCCAAGGTGGGGGTCCCCATCCCTCCAGAGATGCACAACAGTTGGATGCTGATGACACTATTATCTAAAGGTTGAAGGTACAACCAGAACTGACAAAGCCTCTCCTAGCTAAGCTTACAGAAAAGCTTGTTGGGTGTCAAGGGGCTGTGGCAGTTGTGCTGCTCACAGGGCACTGGCTGTCGAGCCTGGGGCTGATTTTCCAGTGTGAGCTGTGAGGATGAAGTGTGTCTTCCTAGTTTTCTGCTCCCCTCACTCACACTAGTTTCACACTGGACTATAAATGAGACCAGAACGGCCTCTTTATCTGCCTGATGTTTATCATAAATGTTAGGCACTCTTAAACTCCAGCAATATCACTTAGAAATCCAGAAAGGTTAAATAAACTTCTCTGCATGTACTTGTCTCACATCTTTGGACAGCTACTGATAGTCTTGTATATAAGTTATTTATTGTCTTAATTTACTCCATCATACTTAAAAATAGCTCCAAATTAAAACCTCAAATCTAATCAGCCCTGAGTGTTTGGAGAGTCTGGATAGGGATCAGTTCCCTCAGCTGGTCTCTTCTCTTTCCAGTGGACTGAGCTGAACCCCAAATACCATGGCAATACCACATCCTTTCCCTTGACATTTTTAGGCCACCTTTATCACTTATTCATTCCTTTTCCCTCAGTGACAGATATTATTACTCTTTCTTAATGTCCCTGACGACAGAAGACAAAGTGTGCTATGACAAATGAACTCCTAAAATACAGCATTATTTTACAGATTGCTTTTTCTGGTTTTGATGCATTAAGTGAGCGGGATACATGGGAATGCAAGATGCATAGCAGCACCTCTGGGTGTGACTCATGGAATGATGCAGATTTTTCTCTTTTTTTTTCTTTTTTTTTTATTTAAAGGGGGACTATGAAGGTGAAAACGTTGAACCCAATGACAGAAAAGTAAGTTGATATAAAGGGGGCTTGAAAGTACTCGCAGGAGTTGCGGCCTGAAGAGTCAGTCACCTGTTGGAAGCTGGATGTTTGCCAAGATCTCACTGAAAACACTGGAAAAAAGGCACTAAATGCCAACCAGCAGAACTAGAAGAGTATTTTCTGCTGTTCAAATTTGCCCGAATGCGGAGTGTGGTATGGAGAGAGATAAATCACCCAGCTCAGTAATGATACATCTCTTGCCATGGTGGTAAGAGACTTGACAGCACTTGCGTATGACCCCCTCCTGAAGTTCAGATGATGTAATTTCACGCCAGCTCTGCTGAGAATGTGCTTGGTCATATTCTGGTACCCACATCTGACATAAATCCTGCCTCGCTCGACAGCGAGCTCCCCTCTCAGCGCTGCTGAATTAATGTGCTGCTCAGCTGGAGTGTGAGAATCAGAATTGGGCAGGGGGGAGGAGGGAGGTGGTTGAAAACATAGGCATCAAAGTTATTGGGAAGGGTAAAGATTGAATATTTATCAGAATGAGATATTCCTGGCAAAGCTGTAATGTGTGCGGGTGTGCGCCGACGCGTTGCATTACTTTCTGCACAAGTCTGTGGTTTAAACTGGGGTTTTATTGGCTGTAAACTGAATAACATCTGTTCCTTGTGGTAAAAATGAGTAGGAATTATTGTGAGGAACTACTTTTCATAAGAAAAAGCAAATGGTTTAATTCAGAGTGCAATTGCTATATGCTCCCAGTCACACTTCTCTACAGAAGACAGGCTTTTTTTTCTATGTATCAGTAAAAACCTGAAGTAGAGAGATTGCAACCCGTTCTCACAGAAGGAGATACTAAACCTGGGTGCCATATACACTGAGCTTTCAGACTTAAACTTTGCCTTTCCAGTTTGTTTCATGGTCATGGCTCCAAAGAAACACTGGACATTCAGGTTGTAGGAGAAGCAGATCTAAAGTCCTTCAGGTTGGGCAGATAAAAATAGACACCCAAAATGAAAGGTCTGCAGGGCCTGAAAGTGCACATGGCTCATCAAAAGACAGCGACCATTATTTCCACCCCCCCTATTGATTTGTGTTAAAAATACCACTTATCAGTCATTTCATTATTGAGCAACACATTGCTCAACCAAAAATAGGATGAAAGTCCATGTTTTCTCCAAGCGTCTGGATTATCATCTTTATTATTAACTTTTCAAACCACAAATTCACTCATTTCACGAGTTCACTGTCTGTTTGGAAATGTTTACTTTGGCTTTTGACTTCCAGTTCCCTCACATAATCTTTTGGTGTGCTTTGGCACGTCTCTTCTGGTGTCTGAAGCTTTCTTTAATCTAATCCAGTGCTAGGCCAGGCTTGTGCCTTTTTTAACAACAAAATTAAAAGTTTCAAGGCATAGAAATGAAGTAAATATTTAGGGCTAGTGCACTGATCTCCTCTAATCAAGTCTTTGAAGCTGTGCTTTGAATATCAGGCTGATAAATGCCAGGATAAATGAGATAATTCATTTGTACTTTAGGCACAAATTTGGTTTGAAGTGATGTACGAAACGGAGTCATGGCACTGATGCAGAATCTCCTTAGCTTGGTATTTTCCTGATATGACCAGCTTAGATCACAGAAAAAGGAATCTAATCTAATCTTAGCTTGTAAAAATGAAGTTTAAAAAAAAAAATTAAATAAAAGAAAGGGTCTTAGCTAATGCATATGGATGTTGAGGTATCCCAAATCATTAATTCTTTCCCAGGCACAGGCATCTGGCCTTAAACTTTTGGAAAATGTGGTTGAAAGAAACCTGAAGCAGAAGGAAAATAAAATTTACAAGAATGTTGCTCTTTAATAAATACCTGCCTTTAGGTTTCCATTGCTGCTCTTAATATTGTAAAGAACCTAATACAGATTAATGGCTTTGGGCTGGAGAGGGGAAAATCCACAGCCCACTTATATTTTTTGATGTCTCATTTCTGTAAAAGTAGAAGAAGTTGTATCTTTTTTGAAGGACTCAACCCATTTACATGAGAAGTGCAGCAGTTCAGCTTGGAAAGTTCGTGTTAATGATCTGGCAGGAGAATGACAGAAGTGCTCTGGAAAGGCTGTTCACTGTATGACCTCTCTGTGATAAAATGCCAGCAGCAGGAATGGGTAAGGGCAGCAGTGGGACTCCCAGTCTGCCCTGCCCTGCTGTGCTGCATTTCACTGGGGAGATGGAGGAGGCTGACATCTGTCAAATTGCTCATGATAAAATAGCCTACAGATTTAAGGTCCTGATTGGTCTGTTCTCCTATGAACATAATTAATATTGTTGTTGTCTTTCTAATGGTAACTAGTTTAGGTCTTGGTTCCCAGTTTCTTCCACAGCTGAGCTGATTGTGCAGCTCCTCACCTACTGATGCTGGTTTGTGTAGCCAAGCTCTGTAATTTTCTGCCTCTTTTTTGTTTTTTGTTTTTTTTTAATTTTTCACAATTTTGAAAAGAAATAATCAGCAATAATCAGTTTGTGCTCTTACACTTGAGGAAAAATAGGATATTATTGTCAGATGAATTAGTGAGAACAGAAGTGACCATCAAAGCATCTGCTTCAGCCATCACTATTTGCCCCAAGAGCATCCTGCTGCCATGTTAATGAGTTGAAGCAGGGAGAGACTCACAGAATGTTAGGGGTTGGAAGGGACTTTGAAAGATCATCTAGTCCAACCTCTCAGAAGCAGTAATGGGAGCCCTGAATCCATCATCTTTACATCTGTCCCACAGAGGAGGTGATGGCTGCATGGCCAGTGAGCACAGTTTGTCTTCATCAGTATTTTTTGTAGGCACACTGATTTGTTGTTCACTCTGTTAGCTGAAGGGAATTAAGTAAAAAATCAGATCTGAGACACTCTATTTATATCTTTTACAAAGTAAAGGAGAAGTTGAAGGTCTCAGAGGAACCTATTTTTGTGAGGGATTCAATTTTATAAATCACTGATGGGGATCATTGTTTTCCTTGGCCCGTATCCTAAGCAAAAGGATGAGTGGAAATCATCGTGTTCTTTTAACTTAAAGCTGGAAAACTCTCCAATGCAGCCTTAGAGGCACCTCTGCACAGCACCTCTGGATGCTGGATATTGTAGTTGGTACAGGGAAACCAAACTAGTTCAATCAATGTACAGGGAAACAAAACCAGTTCAATTGAGGGTTTTCTTCTTTCTTGTAACTCAAAGCATACTCATTTTCCCATCCGTTCTGCTAGATACCTCCTACAGATGACAAAATCAGGAGTATTCTCCCTCTCCCAGATGTAGTTACACAGCAGTCCAGTTCCTGAAGAGCCTTTTAATGTACTGGAATTCATCACTGGACTATAGAAGAGAAGTTTGCTGGGACCAAAGGAGACCATGCTGGTGTACACAGTGCTTTAGCTTTCTCTTTGCCTTTCTGTTTTGCAGCTCCTGTGTGAGGAGTGGGCCAGCTATGGAGTCTTTTACAAGTACCAGCCCATTGACCTGGTGAGGTGAGAGTTCAGCCTTCACTGTCCTTTCTCCTCCAGGTTGTGCTGAGGGAAGCTCCTGGGGGGTCCGTGTGAGGTGCTGCCCTTGGTGCCATCCTGAGGGACACCAGAGAATGGGAAGTTCACTGTGGGGAGAAAGGAGTTTTCTGTAGGTTTAGAAACATGCTGCTGTATCCCACCTAGTGTAAAAGCTTGCAGGGAATGTATTTTTCATGAATTTTGTTTGCTTGTGATGAGTTCTGAGACTCTTTGAAGTAAAAGAGGTGCTCTCCTAAGAGGATTCGCTCATGGAAGATCCAAAGACACCAATTTATACAGCAGAAACATGGGGGGAAAATAATGACTAGTTACACTGACTTGCTTGCCTGGTGCCTATATCTGGATTAACTCCAAGCATCATGAGAAAAAGAATCCTCTGAGAAGAAAAAAATTCCCACAGGTCATCAGATCTTACTTTCTTCATGCTTAATCCAGCTGCAATTTGTAATTTTAGCCCTTGTTATATTTTAAGAAATAGGAAACATTTCACTCATTTCTCTTTTTTTTTTTTTTTTTTTTTAAATGTATTTCAGAAAATACTTTGGAGAGAAGATTGGACTATATTTTGCCTGGCTGGGAGTTTATACACAAATGCTTATTCCAGCTTCAATTGTAGGGATTATTGTTTTCCTATATGGCTGTGCAACTGTGGATGAGAATATACCAAGGTAAGATAGATAGATAGATAGATAGATAGATAGATAGATAGATAGATAGATAGATAGATAGATTCTATTACTGATATAGATAGATGATAGATGGTAGATTCTATTACTGATGTAGATATAGATGGATATTTACATAAATAACAAGACAGATTCTATTATTGAATGCCACTAGAAACTCAAAAGTAAATGTTACAGAACATTTTAAATGTTCTAGAAATGTTTTATTTCTAATATCCAGGGTAAGCATGGATGAGAATATGTGGCCACCCACAGCCCAACACACCTCAGCCCATGTTTGCTGGCTGTGGTTTCCTGAGGTCCATCTGCCAACTGGTGCTTGCTGGAGTACAGTGTGCTCCCACCACTCCCACTCCTCATGTCCCTCTTTGTCATCTTCAGTTTGCAATCCCACCAGTGTTTGCTTCCAGTGAGCAATGGACCAAGGGCTGAGTGTGGGCAGCAGAACCACAGCACAGTTTTAAATCATTAGCATTTATTGTTAGTACTTGTAGAGTTTGCATTGATGGACTAAGAATAATTCTTGGCCAGTTGCTCAGGTGTTGGGTTTTTTTCCCCTGACTCAGATCATTATGTTAAAACAAACCAACAAAATACTGCTAATGACAAGTTTTAGTGCTTCCTGGCATAAAATGCTGAGGAGGGCATTGTGTGACACAAAGATGAATTGGGAATATACATGCTGAAAATAAGCAACTGTGGTTACATTAACAAAATTTTGACGTCCTACTAATTTTAATTTTGCAGTAAGTTTGTTATTGTCATATTTGTAAAGCCCTGTGATTTTGCATTATTTGCCCTGCACACAGTCAGTGGCTGCAAGAGAAAATTACACAGCTTGTACAATAACCATGAGCCCTGAGTAACAAAGCAGATAATGGACATCAAAAAAAAACAGATTTATTTTTCTGTTGTTCGCTAAGATTGCTTTGTACTGCTTCCAACAGTGGAAGAAAGTCAAAGGGAGGCTCACTGTTGGTATTTCACAGATGGAGTGCTTAGAAAATAAATTGAACTCCAGTCACTTGATACTCAGCCCTTTCCCTTGCACCATTTCTATTGCTGGAGACAGTATTTCAAGAGTGATTTGAAAAAAAACCCCATTTATTTATTTTACTGTAATAATATTTTATTGCATTAATAAGCCTGTGCCTCTCATAGTGCTCTCTCTTATTCCCCGGGATAGTATCAGTAGGAGGGCTGGGGGTGGAGGGAGGCAGCAGCCTCATGTGAGGATTTCAGCCCCTCCAATGCTGTAGGTTACAGGCAGAGATGCTCGTTGGGGCAAGAGTTGGGAAGCCCTGTGGGGGGCTGGTCTGATGGTCCTACAGACCAAGAGCAGATGCTGTGCAAGGAGAAAAGATCATCAGAACATGGAAGATGGAGCCATACCAACTGTGCTTTTTCCATCTCTTGTTGCTTCATTGCAGCATGGAAATGTGTGACCAGAGGAACAATATCACCATGTGTCCCTTATGTGACAGAACGTGCAGCTACTGGAAGATGAGCTCTGCTTGTGCAACTGCTCGTGCAAGTCATCTCTTTGATAACCCAGCAACTGTCTTCTTCTCAGTCTTCATGGCTCTCTGGGGTAAGAAGATATATGCCTTCATGTTAAGCTTTTAATTATTTAAAACACAACAGGAAGAAACAGAAGAGATAAAGCAGTGTATTTATACTCAGGCAGTTAATTATATCAAGAACTTCTCTCTCTTTTTTTTTCTTTCTTTTTTTTTTTTTTTTTCCCATTAAACTGTCACCCCCAAATTTATATTCTGGACTGAAAGCTCAAATTCAAAAAGTTGCTCAAGATGAATATCAAATGAAATTGTTAAGCATCTGTCATAAAACTGCAGCGTGGTATGTCAAAATTTCATTAACAGGATTGCACAGCTTGCCAAAAAAAAAAAAAAGAAATCTTTATACAGAGCCAGCTTTCACTTTAGAACATTATAGAAGCAGCGTATTAATGTACTCTGGGGTTGAGGGAAGGGCTCCACAGGGAAGTGTAATGGCCTTTAGTGTCTCAGGACAAACCAAGATTGATTCTTGAGTGTGCTCTGAAATGCAATTAAGTTTATCACCAAGCAGACATGATGCCTGTAGCCCATGAAGTGGGAGCTGTGGCATTATAGGTATTTTTCCTGAAGCTGACTGCCTCTGTGCTTTGAGCTCATCACTTGACCTTTCTTGGCATGTCTGTGGAACTTGGTTAAAAACATTAACCCTCTCATGAAGTCTTTCTGAGGGTGTCTTCAGGAACTGAGGGCTTTCCTTCTTGATGGAGGAAGGATGGGACCTCCTTGCTCGGGCAGCCTAGGTATGGGTGCTGAGGAGAGGAGCCTCCCACCATCCTCACTCAAGAGGGGCTGTTAATGGGAACTGGTGGAATCCAAAACCCATGTTTGAGCTACAGAAAAATGTACATTATTCCCCCCAGCTTTGAAGTTTGATAGCTATAGACTTCTCACACCAATGAGAGTAGCACAAGCTGGTGTTTGCCTCTCCTGCACACCATGTGGCAAGTTAGCAAATAACCTGTTTGGGATTATAAATCACAGTCCAAGTTTTTAGTTGTTCTAGTATGTGGGAAACCATTTTTCACATTAACATTCACCCAAACTGATTTTAGTACCATCCAATATAACTCAATTCAGGGCAGTGCCTTTTTGAGCAAGGTCTCCATTTGAGATGCATGTTTTAGATGTGATGCTAATCAAGGACCATAAGGAAATGGACAAGGATGGTCCTGCAGAGAGAGGTTTTTGGGACCAGTTGGGAGAGCTGCAGGTCTGGAGGGAAAGCTGGGAAGTGCAGGGAGGTTGATCTTGACCAGCTTGGCAGCAGAGATGAGGGATCACTGTCTTACAGATCATCTTGCCATGTAGCATATAGGGAGAAATGTGATATACCCCAAAGCAGGAGGTGGTGTCAGAGACTTTAAATAGTCTGATTCTCTCACACGGGGAGTCAGGTATCAGTTTCGGTCTCCCTAAGTTACTGTTCCTGTGAACCCCACATGGAGCTGAGCACATAACATTCTGATATCCAAAAAGTGATGCCATTTGCCTCCCTTTCCTTGGCAAGCAACTGTGGGTCCTTCCATCCAGTTTTTTACATTCTTGGGCAAAATAAGGCAGATTGGCAGAATCCAGTTTGCAGTCTCAACAAAATTAGGCTCCATAGCACTGATAGTTTTTGGAGTGGGATGTGAAATTCCTCAAGTTCTTCAGGGTCAGCATAAGATGATTTTATTGTGGCACTACAGCATATAAAATAAATGTTTCAAAAAGCTCTTTTGGATCTGGGAAAATTAGAACATTTTCTACACGGTTTTGGATTTGCCTTCCTGCAAATTTAATTTCTTAAGGATTTGTCAAAATAATGCTTAACAAAAAAGGAAAGAAAGCAGCATTTATAATCTGCCTCTCAAGGTAATCAAACATACAGTCTCTAGTGCTGTTTCTGAGCATCTCTGCATGGAAGGAGCAATTTTATTAGGTTCATTTATTACGTTTATTACAGTTGAAGTGTTGAGGCAGACCCAAGTAATCTGCTCAGGTAACTCAAGGCATCCTCAGCATAGCAAGACAATTAGCCTGAGTTAGGGGTATTCTTGTGAGTGAACATTTGGCCTTTGTACGCTGGTGGTCCTGTAACACCCTGGAGAACTCCACTCCCATGGGCATTAAAACAGCTCTAGCACTGAGCTGGACCCCAGTCAGAAGTTCAGCATTAAACATGGACTGTGGCCCAGAGCTGTTTAGTATGAAATGGCATTAAAAATGTCAGGGAATCCACATCAGCTCATCTGGGCAGTAACCTTTGGGAATTTTTAAGCTCCACTTACACTGCCAGGCCCGGATGGGCTCTGGAAACACAGGTACACTGGGCAGAGCTGTGCCAGCTTCACCCAGGACTCTGGCTGTGTTTCAGACACACTCTTTTCATTTCAGTTGTAGATCAGGGCCATGGCAGGATTTCTAGTAGTGCTGAGAAACACTCGGCCAGTCTCAGATCCCTGGCTGTGCTGTGGAAGCTGCAGACCCCGGCGTGAGAACGGCCTGCAGCGGGGAGAAGAGAAGCAGTTCCAGGGCTGGGACACAGACCCTGTCACAGAGCAGCTGTGGCCATCCCGACTTACAGGAGGCCAATGGATTGTAAAGGAGCTCAGTTGGAAGTTTTTGAACGTGAGAGTTTCGCTTGGAAGGCGAATGAATGTCATGACCCCAGCCATGAGGGTGTCCTTTCCTCTCTCTTCAACTTTCTTACCCTCCCCTGCCTCTGTTGTTTTTCTGGATATGAATGTTTCTGAGCACATCTGTTAATACTCACTGAGGGAAGCTCCCCTGGGAACACCATTTCTTGGTAGACTTGCCTCTTTCATAATCATTTATTATACAGCACTGGTGTATTCCCAGCATCTAAATATGTCCTCTGAGAACTTGCTTGGTCTCAGAGGCAGATAGACTGATATAGACTGGGATCATTCGTTGGCACTCAAGAATTGCTTTAACAAGGTTTCCTTTCTGTAAGTCTACTCCATCAAAAAGAAAATGGCAGTGTTTTAATGGTTAAAAACCCTCAAAGGTTTCCTCTAACAACCTGCCCACCTGCAGCTTCCACACTGGCCTGTTTGGGATTGGGTGTGAGGATCAGAGCTAACCATACTGTTATGACCACTAGATGGGTGTGATTATAAGAAGATAAATGCATTATCTTGGTATCTTTGAGGGAGTATATCTACCATCAGTTCAAGGCAAGTTAAATCATATATAGATAAAACACAAGTTCATTTGGACTTATGGATTGAATTATATGCAGATGAAGACCAACTATATAATTAGTCACACATATTAAATAAGTTTGATTGTCTGAGTTTTTTACACCCCTTAAAAAATGTAGGTGTCTTTCTACATGAACCTGTGGGTGTAACAAACACCCTTTCCTTTAGCTTACCTAGATAAAAAGTTTGGCTCCTAGCACATAGTATTTCCTAGATAGATGGAATGATTAGAATAGTAACAAGCTGAAGTTAACCTGGCCCAGTAAAATGCCAGGATATTGCACCTGTGGAGACCTTTTGAAGGCAAAGAGCCTGCAGATGTCCAGCAGATGAAGTGGAGCACAGCCAGAGTGCTTCCTAAGACAAACCCCAGAGGCTGCTGCAATTTTGGGGTTAAAATGCCAACATAACTGTTGAACTGTTTTTTCAGCTGCCACCTTTATGGAGCACTGGAAGAGAAAACAGATGCGTCTCAACTACAGGTGGGACCTGACTGGGTTTGAAGAGGAGGAGGTTTGTCCATTCAGTTCTGACTCTTCCATCTTTGTGTTACCAATAGCTCCTTGTCCTGGGCCCAGAGATGTTGCCTCATGGGGCAACTTCTCTTGGGGTGTTTCTGTTGCTTGGAAGAAAGGAAAATCTCTGTATATGAGCTATTTGAGGGTTTTATAGCAAGGGTATGGCCAGTATGTCTTGTTGCCATAGAAACATCATTGTATAGCCACAAAATCTCATGTTTTTCAGGCGTGTAGTTGGGTCACACCTAGCAGCAGAGGCATGGAATATCCAGCTCAGATCCTGCTGCTGGGCTGATGTCAGGGTGCTAACAATTAAGGACCTTGTTCATCTCATGCTGCTGCAAATCAGAAACTAATATATTGAAGTTGATAAAGTTACAGCTTTAAGAAAGCACTGAAAAATTCCTATTAACAATGCAGGATCAAGCCCTGACTTGGACAACACCTAAGAAAATAGGGCCAGACATGTGGGCTTGCAGCACAGGGAGGGACACAGTGTGGAGGTGGTTGGGTTTTTTTCACCCTCATTTGCTTAAAAAAATAATATCTCTGGCCAGGTTTATCCTAAATGTACTGAATAGCATGAAGGGGAGAAGGGCAGAACACATGAAAAAACATCTTAAAACTCAGAGAAGCTTTAGAAGGAACTGGGAGAAACTCCTCAGCCAGCTGAGAGGCTGTATCCCACCTTTTTGTTTTCAATTTTGTCACTACCAAAAAAAGCAAGACCTTCCTAGATCATCCCTCAGCCTTGCTCTGGACCACGTCCCACTGTGGGAGCTGAGCTGGGACCCTCAGCTTTGTTTGCTGGCCAGCTGGGCTTTTTTTGTCCTGTTTTGTCTTTCTGTTGTTGTTATTAAAAGCAGCATGACCGCCCTTGTATCACTAGATGTTCTAAATAGATACACAGCAAAGATTGCTCACGTGAGAGGAAAACCACGCTGGCCCTGGGTTTAACACTGTGCAGCTCAATCAGCTTGGCACAGTTTACTCCTCTACTCACCCCCAAAAATCTCTCTGCTTGAATTATCTCCTCTTAATATGTTTATCTCCTCCATAATATATTTAGGCACACCGTGCCAGCAACCCCTATGCCACACGCTTTGCTCCATCATACCTATTGCTGGGAGGGAATATAGGGATTTATTTCCTGGATACTGTACTGCCCTTTTATTTTTGGTAACTTGTTGTTAGCCTACATGAAAGTAGAAAGGATTAACTGTATCTTTCCAACGTCTATCCCCTTCATGTTGGAGTTCAGAGCTCTTACACAGCTAATCAGCAGCTGTTAATAAAGTGTATTTTCTTCCTTAGTTTGGGTGGTCAACTCTAGATCACAGTCATGGGGTTAGCAAAGAATTTTAAGCCACTCTTATTCCTGCTTTGGGTGAAACTTAAGCTAATATCATGTTGAAGAATCAGGGTTTCAAGTGATATGTTAGAATCCAAAGTGTCTTGATCTCTAGAGACACATAGTTCATGCAATACTCACAGTATGTAAATAAAAGCTGTAGAACATTAGACTGATTTTCTCTGGTAGTGTCTAGCCACTCACCATGCCTATGTTTGTTTCATGTAATTGAAAAAATATAAATCCAATGTGATCTGCAACAGTTCAGTAATCAAATTTTTGTTCTTGTTGTTGTTTTTTTTTCTTGTTTTTCGTGGGTTTTTCTGGTTTCCTGAAGGAGGCAGTCAAGGTTTGGAAAACAATTTTTTTTTTAATTGCTCTTACCTTTTTTTATTCCATGTCTCCTGATAAATACCATCTTTTGATCTCCACCTCTTCTTTTTCAAGCATCAGATTTGCTTTAGATCTTCACTGATTGCTTTGCCTTTACACCTTATCCTTCTCCACTTGATCAGACTTTTTTCAGCTCTGTTCTGTTTTCCATTCAATGCATAACTGTGAATTCTGAATCTTTGGTGAATGTGTAATTATCATGAATTCTGAATCTATGAATCTTTCTGAAACTTTTGGCTGTCTCTTACTTCTGAGCGTTTCCTAAACCCTCTCCTTCAATGCACATGGGTAACCTGTGGATGCTGTCCAAGACAGGATTAGAAGACCCCAGCTGAGCATTTTCTGGGATCCCAAAGCCAAGTACCTTGTGTACTGACAGCAGATAACTGCTTCCCTCAGGTTCACTGAAATGACAGTTAATGACATGCAAAAATCTCATTTTTATCAAAAAGATAAGTAATTCAAATCCAGGCCTAATGTCCCTTGCTGTGAACCCTGCTGTCTGCAGATTGTGCTGTGTACCCTCATTTATTACATTTAATCTTCATAGCACAGGTGTCTGATAGTGAGTCCAGATGCCTGCTAGTGATAGCATGTGGGTGTCTGATTGTGAGTGCAGATCATTCTGCAGTTGCTGCTGTAGAATTCTGCATGAGACAGGATTTAACTTTGATTATATATTACAGTTAGCTATAAGTTGACTTGAATGACATACCCAGTGAATTAGAGTTCAGTTAGAAAACTCAGAAATGATCAGGAAATCAACCTGCAACCAGTTCATAAGTAGCTGCAATAGAAAAGAAACAACTTTGCATTTTACTAAACATTATTTGTTTCACAGGATCATCCAAGAGCAGAATATGAAGCTAAAGTGTTAGAAAAATCACTCAGAAAAGAACACAAACAGAAAGAGGTATGGTAAAAATATTCATTTATTTCACTTATAAAAGCTTTTGAAAAAGAAGATTGTTGTAGGACACACTGACCCAAGACTAAGAAATCTGATAAAAATAGAGTCACTGCACATTGTGTTTAAATTCCAAATGTCTTTGGTCCTAGCACATGTGGGATACTCAGTATATGCCAGTGCATGAGACCTGTTTAAGTCTAGAAATGTCATTAATAATTAGATACAAGTGTGGCTTAGAGAAGCTAATTGAAACCCATTGAAAGGACACTCCTGTCATGCTAATGGATCAAATTTGAAAAAACTGTAACAAACCTTCTTATTTTGTGCTAATATAAGTCCCTAAAACCTCTCAGGAGAGGTTCTCTGTCTTGCTAGACTTCATTTGTAAATAAAAATATTACTAGAGCATCAATGAAGAGCACTAACACCCATTTCCTTGCCATATTCCAGCTTTGATAATAACTCTCTGCCTTTTAAAAGCACAACTTCCATTTTATCCCCCTGAATAAGGTAGAGCTCACTTCTCCTTTTAACTTGCTCTTTACCTGGCTGTGAGAAAGGTGCTGCCAAGTCATCCCCGGGGCATCTGCATCTCTCCAATGGACAGGGCAGGTCCTGGAAGCAGCCCCCTGCCCTATCAATGAAGGCTGCAATTCCTTCTCTATCACTATCTGTCAGCAGCAGAATGATTTGAAAAACTCCTTTTCTCCCCCACATCTTGGTTTCCACCCTACCAGAGGTTATTTCCTCTTAGCTGCAAGAATTCAGCTGTTTGTACAACCGTGGGTTTAAGCAGAGAAGTAGAAGCTCCAGCATAAACAAAACCTGTTGGCAGAAATTCTTTTTTCTATCTGTTTCCAGCATAAAACCATGCCCTAAATTGGGATTTTTATAAAAACCTTATGACTGCAACCACCTTAACATGAAAGACACTGTAAGAGACAGCACATGGATTGGTGTTAAACCAAATGTGTCTGATTTTGTCCCCTGCTTATACTCGAGTACCATTGGGCCCCAAGAGATGCTGCAAAGCTGAGGGTGGTACATTGCTGTTAATCTGTAGGATGCCACGTGTAAGCAGTTCAGCATCACATGCAATACTAAAATCACTTGCAGATGAGAAAGAATTTGGGTTGCTGTCCTCTTACATGCTGAATAAACAATGCTGGAATACAGACTGTTGTATTGTGCTAAAATCCTGACTTGCTATGCTTTGGGGTATATCAGGAATTCAAATCTTACATGTGGAAAGCTGTAGGGTAACCAGAAAATTAATGAATGGAGGCTTTCAAATACTGAAATATGAAAGATGAGCAATTAAGAGAGCATTTTTTTATTTTTATTTTTTTTTTAACCAGGATATTTATAACTCTCTGGGCTGTGTTCAGTTTGGATGTTACTAATTTGGGAAACGTGAGAAAAGGAGTTTTTTTCTGAAAGACTCAGTAATTATCTTTCATTGGGATCTAGAGTGTTAAAGTTCAAATTCAACAGTTCTAAGACAAATTGGAAATCCTCTTAAGGAGGAAATATCTAAAGCTAAACTAGAAATTGCTCATACTTTTTCAAGAGAACTGCAACTTAAAATAGTTCTTTTGAAAGAAAAACTCTTTGGACAATCTGTATGTCCTAAAGGAAAAAGAAAGGTACAATCCTACATCAAAAAGGGAATATCCTTTGCAGGATTGACCCCAGAATTTGAGGCAAGAGCTTATCTTTTATTGCTGTTATGTTGTATTAACCTGAAGCTGAAACACAAAGCCTTAAGCAAACGAATAGAGCATTCACTTGTGGCTAAACTGGTGTGTACAGTGAGTCAGTAGAGAGTGTGTAGCTGAATTTAGCAGTGCTTTGTAATGCTGTGTTGCCCGATCCTTTTCTTGTTTCCTTTGACTGCCATCAGAAGCATCGGTATTTTCCAGAAGAGACAGCAAACAAATGGAGACAAAGAGTTAAGACAGTCATGGCTGGGGTGAAATTGGTTCTTTTTATTCAAACTTATGAAGAAACTCAAATTATGAGTAATTATGGAAGACACAACTCAATTTGTTTTTGGCTGTTGAACCTTTGTTTAATATTCACGTTCAGTTCTGGGTTTCTTCCCCCTCCTACCCCTTGTTTCTTCAGCACTCTTTGGGACACTGTTTCTATGCCCTGGGAATGGCACTGCATGGCTAATGGTAGATTTACCAGCCTGGACTTGATGTTGTGGAGTGGAGCATGGGCCATGTGTTGAAAGAGTTGCTTGCACTTCCCTGAGACAACGTGCATGTCATAAAAATAGGATTTGAATAATTATTTTTTTTCTGTTCGTTATCCCGTGTGCGTCATCTTCCGTGATGGTCTTTTTGGTGTTTATTTTCTGGTGTTTAGAAACAATTCCCGGCATCAAAGTTTGTGAAAGGCTCTAGATGAGCAATCCTGTTCTCCTCAAAAGAAATTTTCCTACCCAAACTCCAGCAGTCTCTGCGTGACTGGATTTAGGGTACCCTAGAAAGAGTCCTTTTTATGCACGCGTATCTTAACTCCCGTTGGCGTGGTCCACTGAACACCATGTGGAGAGTCAGGTGGTTAAAAATGGAATAAAAATTCCTATTGAAGGAATTCCAAGTTTTATCACACACCAAAAAGAGCTTCCCCAAGAACTGTGTGTTCCTCTTGGAGCCACCCCATAGCGTGCTCAATCTGTATTTCAGTGGAACCACTTGCGCAACCTCAAAGCTACAAATATTAACTGGGGAAGGAGAGGGGAAGAAGGCAAATTTTTCTAGGGAAAGCAAAAGAAAATATTTAAGACTAAGCGAGATCTTACTTCATGGTTTCTGACAGCCTATTTGCATGTTTCCTTCAAAAAGTACACAGAAAAATCTGGTTTATTTATACTTGCGGTGCAGGCGCTTGACCAATTTGAACCTAGATACGGAGTAAACAATTTGCCTGTGTGGAATTGTAACTGTAAACACTGGGTCTGTGCATCTTCTAACTGGTTGTGGTTTTGCTATCCTTTTTATTTCCCCCTCTCCCTATTTTTGTCACATGTGCAAACCTACACTCTCCTGCTTTATTAAACATCCTTTTCTCCTCCCCAAATTTTAGACAGATAAAGAAAAGCTGACGTGGAAGGATCGTTTTCCAGCCTATTTAACCAATTTTGTTGGCATTCTCTTCATGGTAAGTATCACCCCTCAAAACCTGACATGGTGGTACTGAGCCATTGTACAGAAGTGATGGAAATGTTTGTGAAACTGTGATATGCTTTACCAGGTTGATGTGCTTCACAGTGGCTTTTCACCAGTGAAAGAAATCAAGCATTTAATTGTTTTATGGTCCAAAATCTTTTCAAGAGCATGAATATCTACCTATTCTTATTTATTAAGAATACCTAAATAGGGTAAGGGGAAAAAAAGAGGACACAAAAATGGAAATTTCCACCACGATTTATGGGATGAAACTTAAAAAGTACAGAGAATCCCCTCAGAAAGTAGGAAGTAGAGAACGGGCTCATTTTTATACTAGACTTTTTTGAAAGAAGTGATGTGGCCAATTGCAAACCTGATTACCAGGATTTTTAATAAATCAGTCAATTTGTGGTTGCACCATAGAGCAGAACTGCAAACAGAGCACTTAATTCAAGAAAGAGGTAAAATAATGATGAGAACAGCCTTTTTCCATCTGCTGATAAAGCACCTGCATCTAAAACAGATTTTGAAGGAAATTACAATAATTCAAGACATGGAACAGATTGGCAGGGGGATAAAAAAGCTGAAGCCCTTTCCAAACGTAGAATATGCCAGATGAACTTAGTTCATTTGGGGTTTTTTAGGTTAAGGATTCTGTTTTGGGGAGGTTTTCAGAGAATGGAAAAGCAGTAAAGCTGATCTTCTCAACTGAGAAGAGCCTTGCAAGAATCCCTTTTTTAAAGTTATTCCCTATTTAAACAATGGAAATATGAGTAAGATTTTGTGCATCTTTATGGTGCCAGAAAGTGAGTTGTTTTAATTTCAGTTTGGGCTTATGAGCCCAAGCAGGTTATTTGAAGGCTTGTGTGCAGACTTAAACTGAAATACTCTGCTTCAACCCTGGCTTTCTGTTATAATAAAGTGAATACCACGTGTACACACTGTTGCTGTTAGGGCTGAAAGGGAGCTCACTAGTTCTGTTAATGTCAGCAAGTAGTTTATATTTAGGTGCCTTTTAAAAAAAGCAAAAGAAAAGCCTTTTGCATGGATTGTGCATCATCAGATCCATTTTTTCATGGGATGACCAAATTATTCGTGAAAGAGGATCTTTTCCTACAGTTCATCAATATGATTGGGAGCCTTAATGCAGAACTGGGTGGACTTGGGATGCAGAAATTCCATTTTAAGGTCATTCTGAAGTCCCAAGCACAGCATTTGTCATAGAATCATTGTGGCTGGAAAGGGCCTCTAGGATCACCAGGTCCAAGCTGCATCCTAACATCTCTTTATCCACTAGACAAGAGCCTTAAGTGCTACATCTACTCATTCTTTAAACCCCTCCAGGATGGTGACTCCACCACCTCCCTGGGCAGCCTGTGCCAGGGCCTCACCACTCTCTCAGGAAAGAATTTCTTCCTAACACCAATCTAAACCTCCCCTGACGAAGCAACTTGAGGCCATTTCCCCTCATTCTACCATTAGTAAATTGTGAGAAGAGCCCAACACCACCCTGGCTACACCCTCCTGTCAGGTGGTTGTAGAAAGCTTGTTGTTCTAGTCCAACTTTTCACGAGAGGCTGTTCCTCGCAGGTGGGGCTGACGTTCGCCATAGTGTTCGGGGTCATCATCTACAGGATCTCGACGGCAGCGGCGCTGGCCATCAGCTCGAGCCCCTCGGGCCGCTCCAGCGTGCGCGTCACCGTCACCGCCACCGCCGTCATCATCAACCTGGTGGTCATCATCATCCTGGACGAGGTGTACGGCTGCATCGCCAGGTGGCTGACACAGATCGGTGGGTTGAAATCCTCCCCTGCTGTTTGCTCGGGAGAGGACGCGAGGTACCAGATTTCAGGGTTCATTTCAAAATGAAATTTTGGAGCCAAGCCGGGAAATCCAAATGCGTGGCTGAAATTCACGTGGATATGTCTACATTTTTGAAGGGTGTTTTCTTGTTAGCAGTGGTAGTTCAGTGATCATAGATCATAGAATCATAGAATCATAGATATTAGGGGTTGGAAGGGAGCTAGAAGATCATCTAGTCCAACCCCCCTGCCTGAGCAGGATCACCTAGACCAAGTCGCTCAGGAACAGATCCAGGCGGGTCTTAAGTGTCTCCAGAGATGGAGACTCCACAACCCCCCCGGGATGGAGGATACAGCAGAAATTCCTACACCTCAACTTGGGCTTCACTCTTCTACACCCCACAATTACTATCTTCATTTTCCACCATTCTTTAACTGGCGTAGGACATGTTGAGAAATGCAAAGCTGTTGAGTGCAAAAAACCACTGCAGAAAAAAAATATTTTGGAACCATTTCCAAAAAGCATCAGTGTCCAGAATCTTTTCAGATAAGTTCTTGTCCATCTGCAGATGATTGTCATGGAGGTCAGATGGGTGTGAAGTGAAATTGCAATGACTGTTGTAACCCAAATGAACAGTGGGATCCTCAGCAGGTCAACCACTGACCTCAGTGAGGCCATCTAGGTATTGCCAGAAATATATTTCTCTGTTTAAAGGATGTCTGATGTTTTCCAAAGTCCACATTTATAAGATCTTGAAATGTTCCAGGTAGGATAATTCCTTAACATTTCTTATCCATGTCACACTGTTTCCAGAGGTGCCCAAAACCGACAAGAACTTTGAAGAGAGGCTCATTTTTAAGGCTTTCCTGCTGAAATTTGTCAATGCCTACACCCCCATTTTCTACGTCGCTTTCTTCAAAGGCCGGTGAGTAACCCCAAAGGCTGTTCAGAGTTTCAGCTTGTTGCTTATGAGACAGCTGTAGCTCAGATAAGAGCATAGCTGGAAAAGAAAGTAAATCTGATTTTAGAACTTCTTAGTATGGACGCAAAACCTCGTGGGATAAAGCAGGGACATGGTACTTTGCTGTTTCAAATGTGTTAATGCCATTTTGTTAAGATATCCTTGTACATTGAAATACAATCCCCCATTGGGCTAATTACCATTGTCTATTTACA
Organism: Ceyx cyanopectus; assembly: GCA_013401355.1. Classification (NCBI taxonomy): domain Eukaryota; kingdom Metazoa; phylum Chordata; class Aves; order Coraciiformes; family Alcedinidae; genus Ceyx; species Ceyx cyanopectus. The sequence goes on along the minus strand of VYZU01088754.1, from coordinate 54,577 downwards.
TCTCACTTTATATCATAGCAAGTATAATCTCATTTCTTACAACTGGTGTGAAAGCTCAAGGCTAAATTTATTATCCTCCATAGTACATTCCAGATACAACAGAAATGAGGGCTTACTTAGAGGATTTCTGCCAAGATGTGCCTAAAATATTGTAGGACACAGGGCTTGAAGCTTTACTGAGTTGTTTATTCAGTAAATAGGACTTGTAAAAACAAATCCCAAAGATAATTATTTTCCTTCACTTTTAGTTCTAGGATTAAACTGTAGAGTCATAGATTCATAGAATACTGAGGTGGAAGGGGCCTCAAGGATCATCTGGTCCAACCTTTCAGCAAACATTAGATGGTCCCATTCAAAGGCATAGAGTTTGACAGAAATTACTTTATGAATCAAATACAGAAAGTATAAAATAGATACAGAGTTTATCAATCTGACCATTGTGCCCTAGATTTGTTGGACGTCCAGGAGACTACGTCTACATTTTCCATTCTTTCCGAATGGAAGAGGTAATTACATTTTCACCTTGTCTGTGGTCACGTTGGGTGGGAGCACTGGCTGCCCCTGCCCTAGGGATGCAGCAGATGTTCTGACTAATGTTTTCCCTGTCCACCCCAGTGTGCTCCAGGAGGTTGTCTGATGGAGTTGTGCATTCAGCTCAGTATTATCATGTTGGGCAAGCAGCTGATTCAGAACAATTTATTTGAGATCGGCATCCCGTAAGTAGTGACCTTTGCTATTATTTTTTTTTTTAAACACATGTTTTTTATGGAATCACAGAATGGTGGGGGTTGGAAGGGACCTCGGGAGGTCACCTGGTCCAACCCCCCCTACTCCATCAGGGTCACCCAGAGCAGGTTACCCAGGATCACAGGATCCAGGCAGGTTTTGAAAGTCTCCAGAGAAGGAGACTCCACAACTTCTCTGGGAAACCTGGGACTCTTACACTCTTACAGGAAAGAAGCTTTTCCTCCTATTCAGCTGGAGCCTCCAGCCAGTACTTCCTTGCCTCTCCTGAACTGGGGAGCTCAGAACTAGACACAGCATTCAAGTTATGGCCTCACCAGAGCAGAGAGGGAGGAGAACCTCCCTTGACCCGCTGGCCACACTCTTCTTAATGCAACCCAAACACAATGCACTGTGTATCCACTGCCCCGTGGTGTCAACGTGGTCCATTGGCTACCTGTGAGATGTGTGCCTGTGTCTGCTGTACTGCAAATACCCACATTCTCATGGTAGCTGCACCCAGCAATGCAGATGTCTTTGGAAAGCACCAGGCAACCTGTTGCTCTCCTGCTGGTTAGTAAAAGGTGTTATGGTGAACGTGTTGCAATTACAGCCCCATTTCAGTACCTGTCTCTGCTGATCCCTGACACTTTAGTGCATTGTGGCTCTTGCAGAGATTTTATAAGACTAAGTATGGAGCTTATTGTGTCATCTACAATGACTGAAAGATGAGCACTGTGACTGGCCTGGAATGCTCACTGAATCCATTCCATTTTCCCTAGAAAAATGAAGAAGTTTATCCGATACATGAAGTTGAAACGCCGACGTTCTCTAGACCACGAGGAGCACATGAAAAAAAAGCAGCGTTATGAAGTGGACTATAACCTGGAGCCTTTTGCTGGCCTCACCCCTGAATATATGGAAATGAGTGAGTGAGGTGGAAGGAAGGCATTTGAAACCATAATTATTCTGACTAATTGGGAAGGAGATGAGGTTTTGTGGATGTGAGGCAGAACTCGATCACTCAAGTGTATAGTCTTGGGCTGTCACATGTTCCAGGCAACCACTGGCTGCTTCAGGGATGAATTGTGCTCTCTTCTGCCCATGAGCCCTTACTTTAGCATGATCATTTAGATGTGTTCTTCCAAGCCATGTGACATGTCACTGTCAAGTTTCAAATGCAAATGATTAAGTGGAAGAAGCCTGAGTCTGTGGGGCTCAGTTGCACTCTACACTGGAAATAAGTTACTTAATTCAGTTTTGATGAATTCCACTGCATATTCTTATACCAGATTGCTCCTGTTTTCTGAAATCTGGACTAAATCTTCTGAAATGCATGTGCCTGTAGACTAGGTTGTACTTCACAGATCACATATATATATATATTTTGGTGTTTAAGTAATATGTTTAGAGAGGGATATGGAATTTAAGCACTGGCTATCAGCTCTACATTGCTGTGGCTGTAAAAACTACACTACTTTTCCTGCCTTCAATCTTGGAAAGGCTGAGAGCTGTTCAACATAATGCTGTTTGCTACAGCATCAGGCATTCCTGAAGGATCTGGCTTAAAAGAGCAACTTTATTTAGTACTTTAAGGAATGACTAGGCAAAAATAATGATAAAGGATAAAGAAGTTTACTAACATCAAAATGAACATGGCGACTAAATGCTGATTACAATATCTGATGACCTTGATGATGAAGCAGATGGAAATTCAATGGTAGAAACTACGAGGTCATGCTGACAGTGCCTAAAAATAAGAAAAGATGCAATTGGTGAGATCAGCTTTTGGAAGTAAAGGAGGAGGAGGAGGAGAAACATGGGGCTCTGTCAGCACCAGAATGGGTATGGCATCAATGTGATGTCCTCATCAAACAAAAGCAAGTATGATCCCAGGTTGTAGGAAGCAAGTTATTCCCACTAAAGGCAGAGAAACAGTCATATCCTTTTCAAAGTTTCTATACTTCAGAGGAGAAAGCTTCCAGTGGGATTAGTAAGAGCTAAAACCTGCCAGGTGGAGGGTGGCATGTTTATGTAGAGCTAACATGGTCACTGTTATGACTCCTTCAGATCACTTCTGTGCCAGCATTACCCATGAAAAAAAAATGGTTTAGGAGCTTCTCCATCCTTCTAATTCCTTAGTCTTGCCTTTTGCAAGAGGGGCAACTCTCCCTTCACTGCCCAAATGCAGTCGGGCAAACTGTGCCTGGTGCAGCAAATGTCATTTAACCTCCCAGCAAGTGTCACGTTATTAAAATTTGGGAGGATGGCACTGATGAGATGACACATCTCTTAGATATTGACCACAGATGGTTGGGTTTTTTTTTCTTCTACAGTTATTCAGTTTGGGTTTGTCACTTTGTTCGTCGCATCCTTCCCGCTGGCACCTTTGTTTGCTTTGTTGAACAACATCATTGAAATCCGCCTGGATGCCAAAAAGTTTGTTACTGAGCTGAGGAGGCCAGTGGCAGTCAGAGCAAAGGATATAGGTAAGTGCTCGTTGCTATTGTTATCCTCGTTTGTTTGTTCCTGGATTGATGGCAGGATATTCTTCTGCTGAGTTAGTTTCATTCACAGGAAGCTATTTATAGGAAAACTCCAAACATCAGCCTGTGGCCTGTGAACTGTCATCACTCATGGAGGTTCTACTCATAAAATAGAAAGTTCAGAAACTCAGAATCATATTTTATTGAGTTAGCAATATAATTTCAGAGCAAAATGATCAGTGCTATAGTGAAATATCTTGCATGGTTCTGCACATCAATTCTTGCTGGCAGTGCAGTTTTCTTGCAGAAGCAAAACTTTCTACTTTTAATGACTCTGGACTGGGCTGGAGAAATACATTTAGGGATGAGAGGAGACTCAAGAGTCTGTGGGTAAATGTACCCCTTCATCCCTACTCAGCCAAAACATAGCTTTGGAAAAGAGAGCTGGGCTCCCTTTTGCTTAATGGCCATGAAATTAATATCTTTTTTTCTCTTTTTATTTAAAATATAACTCTAGTTCAGCACTAGTGCTTCTAACACAGTTAACTAAGAAGGTAATTTCTGTCATTTGAATGACTGGAAAAGCATTTACATGTTTGTCTCCTTCCTTAGGAATCTGGTATAATATCCTCAGAGGTATTGGGAAGCTTGCTGTCATCATAAATGTAAGTAATCCAGCATGAACACTGTTCTAATTCAATAGGCTGTCTCTTCTGTTCTGCTCCATTAGTTTTATTTCAGCATAAATCCCTTAAAATCAAGTGACAGTAAATGATTTAGACATCTTCTGAAAGATTAGAGGATTGGTTGCAGTGTTTATTTTAAAGTTATGGTAGCAGTAGCAATAATATAAAATAGTAAGTAGTCACTGCAGTTTTTTTTCCAGAGTGTTTTCACAAAACATTCCAACAAACCAGGCCACAGCTGCTTCCTTTTGCTCTTTGGAAAAACTATCACTAAGATGATGTCCTTTTTAATTTCAATGACAAAACCTGTTTAGGGTCCAACAGTCAACTGGGTGCTCATCAGAGCAGTGTCTCTCCACTGAAAATTGGGCCTCCAGCTGCATTCCTGTCACTCAGGGTGCTCTGAAAACCCATGAGAAGATTTTGCTTTGCTTCAGGAGTGAGCATCCCAGCCTTTAAACATTTTTAGCAGCCCTTAATATATTCATTTATGTACTTAATTCACAATCTATATGAATACCCATCCACAATGATAATCTTCATTGCACCCTGCCTGGGGAAAGATGGAAAATAAAAAGCAAAAAGCTGAATAAAAAGGTGAAAACATGTTTGCAATGCAGAAAAAACAGGGGCTGTGTAGGGCTAACAGCTGTGTTTCCATGGGGCCTCTTGATTTTTTTTGCCATTATCCAGACTGGAAATCCCTTTGTTTTGCCCACAGGTGTTTGTTGTGCTATGGTCAAACCGTTTGTGATATGCTGCCTTAATTTATCTTTATCATTTTCCCTCTTTTCCTTTGGAAATAATTTGTCTATTTTTTTTCTCTTTTCCTTCCATGTAGTCTCTCTTCATCATGATCCAGTGTTATTTTTCCCTCTTTGATCTATGTACTACCCCTTTATCATAAAATAAGTAAAACATTTTGTACTGTGTTTGTTCCACATGTACATGAGATTTATGCCAGTGAGAATGTTTCATAATAATGATAAATTAGAAAGGCTAAAGTTATGAAGAGCTCAGCTGAAGTGGCTGTCATGCATTTTGGGGATGACATTTTTAGACATCCTTTTTAAATAACCAAATAAACCACCATTTTTGTGGCCATAAAAATAAAACTTGGCTCAGCCTGCTCATCCTTTTATCTTGGTGGAGTTAAAAACACATTCAGTTACTGGCCTTCTGCAATACAATGGGATTTTAAAGAGTCAATTCCCTGTCAATTGTTTGCAGAACAAAAAAGGACTTGGAAATCATAGAATCATAGCAATGTCTGGGGTGAAAGGGACCTCTAGAGCTCATCTAGTCCAACCCCCTGCTGAAAGCAGGGAGATCTGCACCTAGAGCAGGGTGCTCAGAGCCTCCTCCAGCCCCACCTGGAATGTCTCCAGGGATGGGGCCTCAACCACCTCACTGGGCAACCTATTCCAGTGTCCACCACTCTTGTGGGAAAGAACTTCTTTATTTCTAATCTAAGTCCATCAGGGACAAGCTGTGACTGTGCCATGTTGGAAACAGTGCTGAGTTTTGCTTTCCCCTGGTGCTGGGGGACACGGCCACTCCATCCTCGGGGGAGCTGACGTTGTTATCCACGTAGCAATCAGGAATCTCAGTGTGCGTGGAACTACTCCAACCTAATATCCTGCAACTCAGCAGAGTAAGCAGTGAATACAACCTTGTTGCAGCAGCAGCTGCTCTGTTTTTAGGGCCCCGAGTTGCGTGTGGTTTGGGCAAGAGGTAGCTGAGGGTGTTATGAACGGAACCGCTGCCTGGATATTGCGCTCACTCTCTACTCTTATGGCTTAGGCATTTGTGATCTCATTCACATCCGACTTCATTCCACGCCTCGTGTACCTCTATATGTACAGTGAGAATGGCACCATGCATGGCTTCGTGAACCATACACTATCCTCTTTTAATGTCAGCGATTTCCAAGCAGGAACAGCTCCAAACGACCCCATGGATCTCGGCTACGAGGTTCAGATTTGCAGGTACTCTCTTGAACCATCATTTTACAGCTAAGAATGGGATCAGTTCTGACTTGCCTTGTATTTTCAATACTTTTTTTTGTGCCTCGGTAGCTTTTTATGTCAGATGGATCCATTGCCTAGAACATCTTGACTTGTAAAAGCAACCACAACTCCTGAACATGAAGTAACTGCTTATTTTAGGAGAGATTAGCACTGTTAAATTCAGGGTCTGCCCATGCAAAGATTTTTATTGGCATGTGTTCCCCTTTTCAGGAAGGGTGATAAATAGCAATGAACAGCACAGTGATGATTTAAGGGAACAAAATGTTGTCACCCTGATGCCATGTTGTTGTATCACATGATATAATGACCATGACTTCATGGTACACCTCTCTTTTGTCCAGTGTCTATAGCAATTTCTGATGAGATAGTAGCATCCTTATCTGCACTGGAATTGACCTACTGAAAGTGTCTTCATGCCTGCAGCAATTTCTAAATATTCTTTTCCTTTCTAAAGGAAAATTTTTATTGTGCATTCCACTTTATGAAGTGATCTAGGGCAGTGCTGTGAACTGCAAGCTTTGCCTGGGCTCCCTTAGATAGGGCTCATCTCCCAAACAAATGTTTTAACTCTTAGTCTTGGGGACCAAAGCCCAATGGAACAATGAAAGCTCCTGGACCAGCAAAACTGAAAGGGGGACAGTGGGGTTGAGAAGAGAAAAAGGAGAACAGGGAGAGAACTTCCAGAGGAGTAAAATAAAAGATGATGACTGGTATACTAAAAAATTACACAAATTGATCAGAAAAAAAACCAAACCATTATAAATCTTTTTTTATTCTGCATATATTTGAATAGTGGAAATTAATCTGCTGGAATGACTGCCAAACAGAAAAGTCACTCTGACATGAAAGAAAAAACATCCAAACATGCATATGTATTAGCTTTGCTTGCTTTTATTTTCTCCTGGCTTCTTTCTGGTTGTCTCTGGGCAGAGGATAAATTAGGTTGGCAAATATCTTTTTAGTACAGAACTTACAGAACAGAAGTGTCAGTGTCATTGTTCAATACAAAAATGCCAGGTTTATTGTTTTTCAAGTCCCTGCCTCGTTCTTCTTCCCACCCCATCCATATGCCAGGGACTTGTAAAAAATAATTTGAAAAATATGGAACCCTGATTTTCTCCAGATAGGATGCTGTGGGTTTAAATTTAAACTATATTTCTTGGTCCCCTTTACTGTTGATTCACTCATAGGTTTTCTGTAAGCCACAGCTAAGGCAAAATTCTCACCACCTCTCTACATGGCAAAAATTAGCTGTGACCTTTGGCTAATCATGAACAAGAACACCACGTAGCATAATACACTCAATGGATCCAAGATCAGTACTTCTGTCCTTAAAATTAGCCTGAAATATATGTGGATTTTTTTTTCACCAGTCTGAAAAGAAAATAAATTACCTGAGCTGTGTTTACCTGATCGTTATACTGAATTGATGTTATTTACACAAGTCAAAGGTATTAAGATTGAAGACCTTTCATTTTGAAGGCCATGGGAGGCTTTCAGCTGTGTCTTGTTTTTGAGAGGTTAATGCAGCTTTTAGACTTCATTTTACTGTTGGACTGGTTGGTATTAATTCCTTTCTGTGCTATAATTTCTGAATGGCATCACTGATTCACTGAGTCTTGTTCTGCAGATACAAGGATTATCGAGAACCCCCCTGGTCTGAAAACAAATATGACATTTCAAAGGATTTCTGGGCTGTCCTAGCAGCAAGATTAGCATTTGTGATAGTTTTCCAGGTAAGTCATACTGCAAGTACTTTTTTGTATGAAAAAAAGACAACCCAGAAGTTTTACCATGTTTCTTCAGCCACATTGGGCAAGCCACCCTCATAAATAAGTTATTAGGCCAAAACAAGACCTTTCTCAGCTGTTTCATGGAAAAACAAAGAAATTTGCCCATCATCATTCACTCTCCTTCTCCCTCCCACCCGGGTAAATCATCCAGTGGAAAAAATTCATCCCCAGGGATGCCCTGAACAGGTTTGATGCTGGAGCAACTTAATGACTTCAGCGAGCAGCAAAGTTCAAGGCTGATGCTAATCAGGTCCCACCAATTTATCCAGCAGGACATCAATAAATTCACTGAAGCAGGAAAGATTTAATCCAAAAATCATTTCTAGGCCTCACCGAGAAATGAAATTTCCCAAATTTTCCCAGTTAAGAGCTTAACTTGCATCTGAAAGCAAAATCTTGTCATTTTTCACTAAGTGATATTATTCAATCACCAGAGCAATGTTGAATTCAAAAATATTACTTTTTTTTTTCTCCACAAAATTTGTATTTTTTTTGTGAAAGACCTCCCTTTTTCAATGCAATGTCTTTTACCAGCTTTCATCATTTTAACTCTTGCTATTGCTTCTGCCTTTCTGATGTAAAACTCACAAGCCATTTATCAGTGACAGTATTTCCTTTGGGTTTCTAAAAGGCTGTGGCAGTGTTTGCACATCCATCACAGAGACCTGTGTTTGCCATTCCTCTCTACTTCTGGCTTGAACAAGACGTTGAGGTGAATTTGACTCCATATCAGGCTTGTGATGTGCTGCTGAGCCAAACTCAAACTGTCCTCTCTTCATTCTTGCTTCCTAAGTGCACCAGAAATGGTCCCTTGCCCTACAGCCATCTTTTCATTTGACCTTGCTGACACTTTCTCACCATTTCCTTTTCAGAACCTGGTCATGTTCATGAGTGACTTCGTTGACTGGATTATCCCAGACATTCCCAAGGACATTAGCCAGCAGATTCATAAAGAGAAAGTTCTTATGGTTGAGGTCTTCATGAGAGAAGAGCAAGGGAAGCTGCAAATGCTAGAAACCTGGAAAGACAAGGACAAGAAAAATGGTGAAAACTGTAACAATCACAGCCCCAAAGTCTCCAGGAGCCACAGTGGGAGCTTGTCCTCCTGCCACTCATATCCTCTGGACGTGTAGAAGAGGAGGGAGTTGAGTACATCGGGGCATTCCACTGAACACAAGCCATGGCTTAAAGGGCAGGGCTGGCTGGCTGGACAACCTGGTGCATGTTGAAGGATGTGCTGCCATTTTTGCTCCCATCTTTGTGAGAAATGCTCTTCTTACAAATATGGAGGACCACATTCTGTTTCTGATCCCGTTGAGTTTTTTTCTTTTGCACAAGCAGGAATGCAGGGAATGTTTCTGTTTCCTCATTAGGAACACTGTTGACATTGGTGTGCATTGGTAAATGCAGGTACTCAGTGTGTCTTGATAGAGAGATTCTCTGAGAATTTGACCTTAGCCTATTAATTAACTAACAAAACAAAGGTAAATTTTAAGTAATAATAATAATGCTACTAATTTTAAATCATTTTGGAACCCCAGGCTGGAAGGTCTGTGGGATAACTAGATGACATATATGCAAATTCAGCTTTGGAGTGTGCCCTGGTGTTCCTTTTGGCAGGGGAGGAGCCACGTAAAGCCGACCAGACCGACTTCTTTTCCTGGATAGGGTTTAGCTCTGCTGCCAAACATGTGTCTTTGAACCTGCAGGGCTGAACCAAGCAGAGCTCCTGCTGAGCTTTAGAGTCACAGAGGTGTGTGGGGCACTTGTGCCAACCTGCCACGTAGCCGAGACTGGCACCGGGGCACTGCTCTCTTCAGAAACATCACAAGTGAGTCTGGAAATGTTCTTTTTTTTTTTAACCAAGGAGCGACTGATGTGGATGAAGCTACCTCAGTGCCCCAGGTTTGCATCATCAGCTGTTTGAGTCCCCTGGCAGCAGCACAGGTTTGGAGATCCTCCCAGCAGGTAGATGATCAGAGAGCATTTCAGGAAATGCCTCGAATTAACGAGCACACGTGGAGCTACAGTGACTCACACTGCCCTGCCCAGCACTCGGACACTGGTGTTGCTGAGGAAATTCCCTTTTCCCTGTTGGTTTAGCACATCCCTTTCTCAGCCAGGTTTTTCTCTGTAGCATTTCCCAGAGGCTGTGCTGGAGGAATAAATCCAAACCACGTTCCACTGGCTGTCTTCAGTGGAAGTTTTGCCTGCACTGGGGCTACAGGACCAGACCTTCAGTTAGTTACAGGACTTTTCTTTTGTCTTAAAATACTCTTTATCTTTTGTACAAGGAGCTTCCTTAAAGTATAAGTCGAAAACCTTTAATTACAATGCCTAGCTAAATCCCATCAGTATGACTCTTTTTTAAGCATAGTACATTTTAGTTTTGCTTTAGCAAACGATAAACTGCACTTCCAAATAATATTGGTGCAATTAACCTCATTTCTTTTATTGCTTTGTCTTGTCCATGGCACTTGCATTATAAAAATAAAACTGAAAAATCAAATAAAAATGAAAGATTTCTTTAAAGTCTAACTACTGTATGGTTTGTTGCAAAACCAAACGTCAAAAGACTGTTTTCAAGAGAAATTAGCTATTTCTTTTTTCCTTTTTTTTTTCTTTGCCAAACTAATTTAAAGATTAATGCTAGGACTTAAAAAAAAATATTAAAAATGCCATATTTAGCTTTTGATATATTTATTTGTTTTAAAGTATGTGATAAACTTGATATTTTTCTGTAGTCTGTCCAAAGAAGGTACCAGAAAAGAAATTATGTGGAAGAAAGAAAATGGTATTAACCAAATATTCTTGAAGCTTATTTAAAATATTGATCCAACCAAAGATTTTTATTAATAAAGGGCTTATATTTTGTTAACTCTTGTTTCTGTTGTATTTTGACTTGCAGGAATGTCACTATTTAAAAAAAAATAAATTGTCACTTATGATAGTTTACTACTGTAGGGCCAAATCCTGCCTGATTTATTCACACATGGTAGTAAGTGTTTACCAGACCAGGCCCAGGGACTGCAATAGCATGGTGAGTGGGAATAAATCAAGCAGAATTCTGCCCATACATCTTGTTGGCAAAGTGTTCTTCCTCTCATTCCTTAGTAGCCCAAAAGATCCAGAAGAAAGCCAAACGTGCACTACCTGTTCTGAAGGGAAATCTTAGGGGAACTTCCTCAAAGGGGATTTCATCTGTAAATACTTATCAGAAAGTATTCCCCACTTAATACTGACATTCCTGTAAATGGTAGAACTATATCCTGAACACATACTTAGCAGAATTTTTCATTATTTGCTGAAATCATGAAGTAGCAACAGTTGCTTATACTTTCTTTTGTACAGTCAATTGTTTGAAATGGAATTTTGTACATAAAAAGCTGTATTACTACTTAGGTAACTATCAAACTTTCATGAAATCATTTTTTAAGAAAAGCAAATATATACTAAATCTGTTTCGTTTGGGTTTTGGTTGTTTTTTTGTTGTTGTTGTTGGGTTTTTTATTTTTTTTTCTCCTTTGAACACTTATTTGAAATAAACTTAAATATGCAAGAGTTTCTCCTGTGGGACAGGTTCTGTTCCCAACCCTCCTTGTGCTCTGAGTGCTGTCAGAAACGAGAAATAGCAACATTCCTGTTGCAGTTTGTGATGCCCTTCCCAGAGCTCCTTGTGCACCGAGCAGAGGTTTCAGATTGAGATTTCTGGCAGGTATTGACTACCTCATTTAGAGGCATCTTCAGAGGTAAATCTCGTGTTCAAGCTGCTTTGGATGCTCACTCAGAGATATTTCAGTGAATCTCACCTCAGGTGTGTCTGTGTTTGGCCTCTAGCACAGGTGTGGATGGCTGCACTGTAGACATTGAACACTGAGTGATGGAACTTACCCTGGGAACTTTGATTTTCTTCTGATTTTAGTCTTGGGCATTTAGCAGAATGTAACGTGGAAGAGCTTTCACTGAGTTGTTTGTAATGGGCTCCTAATGAGGAAGAATGAGATTTGGTTTGTTCATTCAGATTGAAAAGTGTATTCTTTACCAAGCAAAAAAATGAAATGGTAAAGCTGAAGGAGTGAAACTCAGGGGTTCCTTCATGTCTTGCTGAGTGCAGCTCTGAAGGGAAGTAGCTGAGGCAGCAGGATGGCTACACTCTGGGTCAAAGTTTTAGCACCTTGTGGGACCTGTACAAGCAAAGCTGGGCTCAGAACCTGACTTGTCATTTCCCATTTTATTCCTTCTCCTGTTTAACTGTTCTGTGAGAAGGCAAAGCACGAGGCTTTGTGCCAGTTCTGCCTTCTGAGGCAGAGAATATTAATGCTCTGACTAATGAAGTTTAGATAGAAGGTGAGCATTCTGTTCTGAGATAAAGGCTTTGAACACCAGAAGCAACTCAATCTCTGCCTAGTTCATATATGACTTGATTTTGTCTTAAAGACAAAATAGTAGAACAAGCTCCTTAGATAGCAGATGATGTTTCCAGAAGGAAGTTTTCCCTGCAATTGTGGTACTTCTCATGAAAAAGATTTTTTTCATATTTATGATCCAGGTTAAAACAAGTTTTATTTTACCAATAGCAAATCTGAGGCAGGATTATGCTAATAAGGATTCACTGGAAGAGGGGTAAAAAAAAAGTTAATCTGAAAGGGACCAAGAAATAAGCCAACATAGCTCAATGTGACTCATAGCTACCATATGGGCCAGGATTGATGGAAGTTACCAACAATGCAGCTGAATTGTGGATCGATTGGGCAGCATCCACACGATGTGCATTCAGCCTCTTCTTGGCAAGCTTCTGCCACAAAGCTGTAAGTACAAAACACCATTTCCCAGCCCTGCTTTGATCAAAGTTTAAAAAGCCAACAACCCCAAACCCTAATGTATCAAACAGGAAAATCACTATACTGGTTTACTTAGTCCAAGAGTAAACGGCTGGAAAATTACAGCTGGAGGTGGCTGCAGAGATTGTTTTTGAACCATTGCTAAAATACTCTGGTTTTTGCTACCCAAAGTTTTTGGCCAAGACACAACTTCAGCTGGTGCATTGAGGAGGAATTGTACCCACCCTACAGACTGAACGAGCCTGAATCTTCTGGATTTCCATGTTTCTAAGATACTGTCTTACAAATATTTTGCCTTCTTAAATAGCTTGAGGGTGAATAAGACTCAAGTCAAGGCACAGATACATTTCTATTTTTAAACCCCAGTGCTCTCTGATCCTGAGCTGTTAATGATCTTCTTGACTGTTGTGATTTCCAATAAGCAATAATAAGCCAATTTACTTTCCATCTCGTAACCAAACTCTCCTGAAGTTCCATAGATCACTTGAGTCCATTTATATTTTCCTATGAAGTTTTCAGAGTAAACATTTCTTTTCCTCCTGCCCCTGAAGAAACAGTGTCTTAAAATTTATATGGATTCCATTCAAACTCTGGTTCAATTCTTTGCACGTTTTGAGTACTATTTATTCCATGACCAAACACAATATGACATTTTTAGTGCAGCAGAGAAAAACCAAAGTTCTTTTTTTAACCTCCTCCTTTTTTATCCCAAGTCTGAAAAAAGACTATTAATGTGGCTCCTTTTGCATTTTAAGCTCTTTCCTTAATTTTTAATACCACGCATGCTGCCTGATTCAAGGCCATCCAAAGCCAAAGAAAATATTTCCTGTGACTCCCTTTGACTGCAGTGCACTTTGCATGCAGCTGGCTATTGCTTATTGAATTATTTCAATACAAATTCATGGCACGTGCTCTACGGTACTTTTAGAACCCAGAGTGTCAGCTGAAGCCAAACTCCATTGATGCAGATGAGTTGTTCAAGCAGTAAAGAGTTGTGCACATTCTTGTGTTGGTTTCCATGAGGTAAAAGGCTCAGAAAAGCAAAGGCATGAGGTGGTCAAGTGAACTTAGTCACACAGGTTTGATGGTTTGAGGCCATCGTTTTCATCTTCCTCTGTACCACCTGCAGGAGAATAAACCCTCAGGCAACTCCCAACATTGAAGTTGGGTCCCAGGGAGTAGAAGCTCTTTGGTTCTGTAGTAGGTAAGTCTCTCAAACCCCATGGGTGATGTGCAGGTGGAACAGCAAAGGTCCTGTTTGTAAAATAATGTGAATTTCAGCTGCATCTTCTTCCTGGCTTCAAAGAGGAAAAGAAGTAAAACCAAGAGTCAGTTCTGAAATGCTACTAAACCTTTTCACTTTTGTCTCCTTGAATTTTACTTCAGAAATGAAATTTCTCTGTATCTTTAGGATGTTTGTCTTATGTCTGTGACCAGAAAGAGCTGTAGAGCTAAGCTGGCCATCACCTCTCGGGTTTCTAGGATAAGAAATGACAGTTAATCACTTCCAGGTTCAAGTACTTGACAAAGAGGTAATAGGGGCCACTCCTGCTTCAGAAGCCTCACTCCAAAGCTGGTGAATTTCAGCAAAGCCACATGCTTATATGTGTATTTGAGAGACAAGAGGGTGAGCTTGGGCCTAACCTTGTGTTTCAAGTCATTTAATTTTGGTTTTATCTCTGAAAAAGAACTTTTCAAGAAAAAAAGGAGCTGCAGTACAAGAGTTTTCTGAGGGTAGGCAGGCAAAGCTGTGGTGTGTGTAACTTCCTTACTTCTTCTGACTGTAAGGAAAATAATCTAAATGTATTGTATTGGATGAATCTATTCTGTCAGTTAGTCATAGCCTTTCATAGACTTTTCATCTCTGGGAACAAATGCAACATGTTTCCATCATGTTTGTGTATGAAAATGAACTCCGAATTGTGGTTTAAGATTAACTTGTCTCTGGTTCGGACCACAACGCCATGGACTATCCCAGTTAAAGTGTTTCTTTAGAGAGCAGAAAATAATCCTTCCCCCCACCTTCCAAGAATCAAGGGAGGGAGGGATGACGAAACCAGATTTACTTTCTTATTTATTATATTAAATCCCTCTGAGTAACTAACCTAGTCATATCCTGTGCCACTTACTGGTTGCATGAAACGAAGCACATCTGAAAAGGAAGCGAGTGCTCTGAACAACAACTGCACTGTGTTTGTGTGGACAAGGCACTCCCTCTCTAATCAGATCTGAAAAAAAAACCTTTACACATTCCAGCTTCGATGAGGGTGAGACAATGAGTCAGACAGAAAATACTGTATTGGCACATTCTTGAAGGGAAGAGGAAAAAATCCACTGGTCTTTTCCTCTACTGGGAATTCTACTGCCAGTCACAGCTATCTAAGGCAATACTTGGTTTTTAGGAGCTCTGTTCCCCTCCCTTGGTTTGTCATTATCTCCAGACACTGTAGTGAGCTCACAGTGCTCAAGTTGAACTCAAAATCAGGCAAGTGTGGCCAGGCTTGTTCATTTATAGGCACTAAAGCAAAACTTGAGTAACTGTGGGAGACATTGAGAGGTCAAGAGATTTCCTGGCCTGTGAAGAGGCCATTCTGCAGGGTGCAGAGGCTCAGCTAGGAAAAAAGTTGTATTTTTTACACCACAATAACCAGGTCCAAAGCAGACTGTTAATGCAGAAGAGATTAGAGCTGGAATATTCACAGGCAAAAGAATTAAATGCCTGCTGCTACTTTTTCAACTGCAGACAGTAGAGCGCTGATATACTCAGGAAGGAAAGGGTTTTTTTCCCCTTGGGTTGGAGGATTAAGTCCTGTGGTGTAGAACTGTTTACGTGTTCCAAGTGGTGCAAACTAGTGCAAAATCGATCATTTTTTCTGCAAAAGAATTAATTTTAACTTATCCTAAATGTTTTATAGCTGCTCATAATACTGTATTTTCCAATGCTAAGAAAGAGAGCGAAGAAAAACACCTTCATTTATCTTCTGTCCAAGCAAATAAATCTTCATGTGGCAAGTATTTACCTTTTCCTGGCTTTATTGGGCAAGAGCAAATTTACATATGCTTGGGAAATTAATTAATATTAGCTTTCAAGCCTGGTAATTAGAACTACTGGATTATTTCCCTGGATGAACAGCAACTTCCAGTTCATATCCTTGCAGTTCATACCCAGCACCTCTGGGCAGCACTGTGGAAAGCAGCCCTGTGATTGTGTCCTGGGGTAAGGTGACAGAAGAGGTGACACCTCTGCAGCATCTTCTGCTGTGGCTTTCTCTTCAGGAGGAAACTGCTCAGAGTAGTTGCCTCACGTGGTGATTCAAAGGTAACCTCAGAGAGCAAACACTTCTGATGCTGCCCAGCTCAGCTCAGTCTAGTTCCAGCAGGGATAGAAATAGAAAGGCCCCAAAAAAAGTGCTCTAATGCTCATTCACTACTATTTGGGGAGGGTTTTTTCTTTCCTCCCTGGCTTATTTCACAATGACATTCCTGTGCAAACAACCCTCGTTCTCTGTTTTCTCTGTGTTTTTTCTGGTTTTCCAAGTGCAAAATGGATGTTGTCGAGCTGAAGTCATAAATACAGTTTAGAGGAACGAAATGTGCTGGTCTAATATATACACATTGCTTTATTGACATGTGAAATGTTTGTCTGAATGATTTCATACTTACATGGCATGATGAAAATTCACTATAAAAATAGGTAAAAAGTCAAGTCAGAGTTTTTTAGCTGGAGAAAATAAAAGTCTACAATTTACCCTTCCCCTAAAGTTAAACTAACTTCTTCTGCCAACAATAACACTACAGAACTACATCAACAGAATTATATCAACACTTCTTCTGTTTCAATATTAAGTTCAAGCATCTGCTAACAACTTATTGCTTGTTGTTGTTGTTCCTTGGCCAGATCTTTTATTTTCTTTTATACAGCCTCCTCATGCAGGAGTTCACTTTCTTTCTAATACTTATTTACTTTTCCCACACTCTGCTTCTAATTTTCTCTCTTTCAACCCACAATAATTTGACATTTTTAGAGGCCTTTCTGACATGGACAGGTTTTTTTTTTCCTACAATCCTAAGACTCTTTACAAATAGTTTCTTTACTAGAGCACTTCTTTCCATGCTGTAGCAACAGAGAGGGAATATCGGACAAAAGAATCATGGACAGATCAATTCATTCACAAAAGAAAAGGCAGAGGCTGTCTTGTCATTGCTGAAAATGTGCATTTTAGGATTTAACAAACTATGGATGAGAGGCATTAAATAAGGATATTAAGAAATTGTATAGAAATCAGTTTTTTACTGTGGGAGTAAAAGAGCAAGCAAGCAAACAAACCTGTTACTGCCCAACTCAGTGAGTAGGGAGGTGTTTGAATTTTTTTACTAATACTGTTCTTATTTTAAAGGCAACAAAATATATCTGAGCTGTTCTTAATTGCCTTGATAGTGACAGTTGTAATGAAAGGAGTGTAGAGTGAACTGAACCTCTTCCTGTGTCAAGAACATCCCTTTTTAGAGAATCATAGAAGGTAGGAGTTGGAAAAGACCTCTGAAGGTCATCAATACCAACCCCCTGCCAAAGTCAGTTTAACAGAGCCACTGAAGGTCCGGGTAAAAAAAAAATGAATTTTTTTCTCTCTTTTCCGGGCTCCTCCAGCAGAGTTATGAAGTTAAAAGCCTCAGATTGAAACGCTCCCAGGCTTCGAGCTCCCTCTGCAGTAATTTGGAAGGAATCGTCTTGCCTCGAGAAAATAAATTATTTGGTCAGGTGCTGGATCTTCCACAGCACTTCAATTTCTGGGAAACTTCCCCTGAAATTTGAGCAGGTCTAATACATAATTTCTTATTCTGATGCCGATTGGTTGACCTTGGCAAATGCTTTCTTTGCTAAAGCCCCGTGATCTGCTTTCAGAGGAAACAACTGGAGAAAAGCAAAGTGCTTGGGTATTTTCTCCAGTGAGTATGTCAAAGTGAAATTACCAGGTCAGATTCAGGACTACTAAATCACTGTGCCAGGCATGAGGAATGAGTTTAAAGCTTTTAAGTGATGATTTAGATCTTAATTAAATGATGATTTGTATCTTTTAGTTCCATGTTTGTGACAATTCAGACACCTTTAGAATCACACTGATGTATGGAATCACTCTTCACACCTCCTCGTGCTTTGGTGGTGAAAATGGCTGCTAAGTTCCTATGAACCTATTAAAATGGTTCAGCTGTGTGGCAAGGGATAACAAACATATGGATTACACTGATTTAGGCTTCCTTCATGTAGGTGTCTTTGAATTTGGCCAGCTGCCATCACCAGGCACAAGCCAGGCACCCTGTGACTGGGAAATGGTTTTAAGAGAGTGATTATTTCACAGAATGGTTGAGTTGGAGGGAACTCTGGAAATCAAGTCCAACCCTTCCCTGCCAGAGCAGTCACCCAGGGCAGCCCACACAGGAATAGATCCAGGTGGGTATGGAAAGTCTCCAGAGAAAGAGACTCTCCAACCTCTCTGGGCAGCCTGGGCCAGGCTCTGTCACCCTCACAGTAAAGAAGTTTTTCCTCATGTTGAGGTGGAACTTCCCATGTTTCCCCTTGTGCCCATCACCACTCATCCTATCCCAGGGCACCACTGAACAGAGACTGGCCCCATTTAATTGACACCCACCCTGCAGAGATTTCTAATCATTAATAAGATCCCCAGAGATCTCGGAGGAGACAAAGCTGCCCCATGTTTAAATAACCTGGGAAATAAATCTCATATTGGGTACGAAATAAGTATTTTATCATTGTGTCTCCTGCTGTGGATGCAGAGACAGCCCTGGTGTGTGCAGCCAGGCCCACATGTTGGCTTTCTTTATTGTGTTTAATCCTAACTCAGGCTGAAACAGGCTGCTGAACATCCCAGGATTTATCTGTAGTGGAAGCTTTAGAAATGTTTTGGGAGTAGGAGTTGTTCCTCAGGTCAGAATGTGAGACTGGAGGAGATGAGGAAGGTGATAACACTCAGCCTGGTGTCTGAGATGCCAATCTTCTGACGAGCTTAGGTGTGTGTTGCAACAATAATAAAGGCTGTGCTGGAAACTGGCAGTGGGGTAGGTTGGGGAATCAACATGTCAGTGTCCTCAGAAGGAACGAGGAAATCTCTGCCCGTGCCAGGAAGAAAAATCATTATGTTTTTTCTGAACTTTGGGGACTTATAAAACAATGAGATGAACTTGAACTTTCCCCTTTCAGAAAAGTTTACCACCTTTCACCTTTGTTTAAACACAGGGACTTAACATTTGCCTTATTCCTCCTCTTTTTAAAGGTCAGGAATCATCTGAAGTCACAATTCATCTCTGTGAGGAGCACAGCCCAGGCTCCAAGCCCTGCGCTTCCAGGGCGGGTCTGCGGGGGCAGCTGAGGCCGCGCACAGGCAGCCAGGGAGCAGCACCTCTTTGGGAGCAGGGCTCTCCTTGCGCCGGGGGAGGTTGAGCTTGGAGCTGAGGAAGAGTTTCTTCCAGCCCCCTGAGTGTTATCCAGGGTAGGGCTGGAGCCCCCATTATCCCTGGAGGGCATTCCAAGCCCTGGAGCTGTGATGCTGAGGGAGTGGCGCCCAGGCAGTGCTGGGGGAGCGGTTGGACACAATGATCTCAAAGTTATTTACAACCAGAACTGCGCGGTTCGTAAAACCCGACCAAAGCCGGTGAGGACTGAACCGGCCAGCCCAGGAGTGGCTACGCAGCCACCATCTTAAGGCGAGCGGGTTGGCGGGAACTGGGCGCCGCCGGCCTCGCGTCACGTCACTTCCGGCCAAGGCCGGCGCGCGGGCGGGGGTCAGGGCCAGAGCTCCGGGGCCGGGGTTGGGCCGGGGCAGGGCCCGGGTTGGGCCGGGGCTCGTTACCCCTCCCCGCGCTCTTTGGCCTCCAGCGAGTTTGCTCTGTGAAAACAGCAGCGCGGGCCGCTCCCGGAGGGCGGGGACGGGATTCCGGCAACCTCTCAGCGCGGCCCGTGTCTCGGCCTGAGCCCGGTGGCGTGTAGGCCTCGGCACCATGGATCCGTTTTTGACTCTGCTGCACGGGTTTTCCCAGAGCTTGTCGGACGAGGAGCTTTCCTCGCTGAAGTTTCTCAGCAGCGACAAAATTGGGAAAAGGAAGCTGGAGGCTGTTCAGAGTGGCTGGGAGCTCTTCACCATCCTCATCGAGCAGCAGGATATCGCGAAAGACGACCTGTCGTTTCTGGAAGGCTTGCTTGAGAACATTAAAAGACAAGATTTGGTCTCGCAGCTAAAGCGGTTCGTAGAGGAAGAAGAAATTAATGCTCCTGAGAATCAACCAGATGCGCATGAAAGACGTGAGTATTGAGTTGGAATTCCCACCCCGAGTAAATCCGTAGTTATCCTCCCGCTGTGGGCGTGCTGAGAGCGAACACAGAGCGCTCAGCCCACTGCTAAGGGTGGTTAAAAATCGCAACGTGGAACCATGTTGGACCCTGGAATTGGATCATAAGGGCAGCATGCGCTGGAAGAGCTTTCCCAAGTGGAAATGTCTTCCCTGTTTGCATGGAGCAGTCACTCGGAAGCTGTGCTGTGTTCGGGGATTCCCAGTATATCCAGTGACTTTCAGTAGTGCGATGCTGAACAAAATAAATCGATTAAGCTGAAGTCCCCACTTCTGAAAGAAACTACCTTGTGTTTCTTAATAAATCCATCCCCAGTGTGATCGATTTTTGCTCTTTTTTAGGCCTTCAGAGGGCAGCTATTGCAGTCATCTGTGATAACATCGGGAGACACTGGAAAACGCTGATGAGGCAGCTGGAACTTTCAGACGTGCAGCTGGACAGGGTGGAAAATGCTCATCCAAGAGACCTCCGTGAGCAGCAGCTGCAGGCCCTGAGAGCGTGGCAGAAGAGCAGGGGGAAAAATGCCAGGGTGACTGACTTGATAAAAGCTCTTAGGGACTGTCAGATGAATTTGGTGGCAGACAAAGTGGAACAGCAGCTCTCGCTGCTGAACAATGGAACCAGCTGAAATCAGTCCAAAAAAAAACCCCCAACCCAACAATTCCAGGTCTCACAGATATGGATGAGGAAAGTCCAAGTGCCTTTTGCTTTTGAGCCCAAGTCACTGCTTCTGCCACTAATTCTGCCATTAGTAGGTTGGTTTGTAGTCAGATGAAGATGAACATAAAGCCAAGTGTCTTTCAGGTAATGCTTTGTAGTTTGGTGCTTCCTTTAAGAGATTTTTTACTTCCATAAGATCTGAACTCTATTTTGTAGGATTTTTCATAGTTTTGGTTTACTACCCACCTGAAAACAAGATTTCCTTTACTGCAGGTAACTTTTCAGATACATCTTGTCTGGAAATACATCCACAGAACACTTCTGAGGCAACTAATTTAAAATTTCATGGGGAGGTTGGACGATTTTTCCTTCTGTTTTCATTTTTGTTACATCTAATGTTTATATCAAGTGCCTTCATCATCCTAAAGGGAATGTTCTCTTGAAACTACCAGGGAAATTGTGTGTGTCTCACAGATGTTTACAGCAGCCTCTTCTTACTGCCATGAAATAATATTTACTGGAAACCCCCTGGTACCCTGTGTCAGAGTCTGGTCACATCTGCTGGAAGCTGCAGCTCACCTCAGGAGTAAGCTGCAGTTAGTTGTTCTCTGGGGAGAAAAAAGTGTGTAGTGTAACAAAATGCTGGAAAACAAACTGCTTTCCTTTCAGTGGAGGGCTGTGAAAGCCTGAGAGCAAATCCTGCTCTGGACTTCCTCCAGTGGGGGTACCCTGTGAAGATCAGCTGGGTTTTGCCACAGTTCTCTCCAGAGTTCACTCCAGATCCCAGACTCTTCCCTGTCCTCTGCAGGTTTTTTAGTTCATTCCTGTTCCTTGATTTTTTTTTAAGTGGTTGTAAACAACTCCCAGAGGAAGGAGGTTTTATGAATGAGACCACACTCATTTCTCAGCTTGAATTTGGAACAGACTTCCAAGAATGGCCTTCACACCTAACCTAAGGCTGGAAAAACTGCCCAAGCTCCCAGACATGCAGGGCTGTGGAGGCCTCTGGGGCCTGTCCCCTGTGCAAGGAGGAAGAGTCTTCTGAAATCCCTCTAGAGTCTTCTGAAAACACTGTTGCTGGAATGAGTGGGAATGTTTGTAACTGCAAACAGCCTCCTAGCTACATAACTAGATACTTGAAGAGGAGATGCTGCTTTTTTGCTCCTGTACCTGGGTGACCTGTAGCTCCTTTCAGGTGCTTTCCAGGTGGTCCCAGCTGTCAGTGTATCACAGATCACTGTGTTGCACCAGTGCTGTGACACTGACCAGTTCCAGTTGGTGCCACTGCTTTAGCTGCTGACACTTGAATACTTGATTGTACCCAGTGGAAACTTAACCTTTTCCTTAAGGTTTTCCCTTAAATGAGACTCTCAAATACTTTTCTCAGCACTGTATAGTGAATGTCAGGGATTGTGCCCAA
This sequence comes from Ceyx cyanopectus, assembly GCA_013401355.1. Lineage (NCBI taxonomy): Eukaryota > Metazoa > Chordata > Aves > Coraciiformes > Alcedinidae > Ceyx > Ceyx cyanopectus. Next base: position 32,575 of record VYZU01088754.1, on the reverse strand, counting down.
GCAGAGGAGCACTGGGCAATACAGAAGCTCCCAGTTGTCTGCCTTTTGGGCTGCTGCAGCTCTCTGAGCACTTGCTCCTATAGTTGTCAGTATGGATTGTGAATTCCAGACCTGCAGAGGAGACAGAACACTGCAGACTGTTCAGAACTGAGCTCAGTGAGTAGCTGGAATGTTTTGCAGGTTTAGGGTCGTTCTGTAGCATTGAAAGAAAATGATTGCTTCAGATTTTCCCTTCATGCTTCAGATTTCCCCTCTAAGCAATCCTTGTGAGCAGAGTGGAGTAGAAGTGAAGTGAGCAAATGAGTTATGTCTGTGGTGAAACAGCTCTGCAGCAGTTCCAAGCTCAAGCTGTCTGGTTACATGTTTTTCTTACCCACTTGTCATAAGTCTTCTGCTTCACAGGAGATGGATTTCTCTGCAATATGAAAAGAAATGCTCTGCTTACTGCACAGAACCAGCCTCTTTTGAGAACCTCTAGGAATAACTTGGTGGTTGTAGCCAAGACCTCATCAGCTACAAGAAACATTCTGCCTCAGAAGGTTAAAAAACTCTTTTTGTTTCTTTAAGAGTTTGTACATAGTGGATGTTTTACTGCTTGTGAAAGCAGTGACCTAGACTGCATCAATCTGCAGTACCTCAGGGCCAATTAAGACTGTTTTTATTAGAGATTAAAAAGCTGATTATAGGAGAGCAAAATGAAATGGAACAAAGGGAACAAAAACATTTTATTGGGAGGAGGAGAAGGGAAAAGGGTGCAGTTTGTAAAGAAACGTTTTGTGATCCCACTGGCAATCATTTTATTTTCAAATTAATATCCATATTTTTATAACTTGAATCCAAGTTTTCTATTGTGCAATTTTGTCAATGCTTCATTAAAAAATTCTTCCTTAAAACCAAAAGAAATTTAACTGTTGTTTTTTGTTTGCTTGTTTTTTGGTTGGTTGGTTTGGTTTGGTTTTGGTTGGTTGGGTTTTATTTGGTTTGGGTTTTTGTTTGTTTTTAATCTTATGGGATTGCTGTCTGTGAGGAGATCTTTAATGGGGAGAAGATAAATTGGAAGGACACATTGAAAGCAAGGAGTGGTGCTAAACAAGCATTTTGTTACCACTGTCCCTGGAATGTTATATATATTTAAAAAAAACAATGCAAAAGGTTTTTTCTCTTTCCATATTTGCCATTTCCTCTGAGTTTTGAAGGTATCAGTTATATATTGTATATTTTTAAGTTGTATTATTTTAATTTACTACACTTTAAATTTCCTTTTGTGCAAACAGACTGTCATGAGTATTTCAACTGCAATGTTTTCCTCTTTCTCCACCTCTCATGCACAAGCAGCTGTACCTCCTCCAGCCTTTGTTTCAGTCCTAAAATAGTTGGCTAATTTCTGCAATCTAATTGCTTCATTTAATTGTCTAAGGCAGAAAAGCTCAGTGACTCCTGCTGCATCTCCAGCCTCTTTCTTTTCCACTCAGCACGTTCTTAATTCAGGTTTTTGGGTGAACTATTTTTCCATTTAAATTTCTTTGTAATCACTGCCTTTTGTTTCTTCCCCAGTGACAAATGGTGGTTTGTGCCACTCTTCCCATTCCCTTCACGGATCACCTATGTCCTTAAAATGTGTTTCAGTGTGGAAAATATTTTTTTTAAGTTGTTTTCCTGGGTTGATTTATTACTTCTTTCCTCTGCCAGTGTTTTTATTGCAGGGAGTGCACTGGTAGAAGTTCACTACTGCAACTGTATACCATAAAAATAGGAATCTAGGGGTGAAGTGGGGGGTAGGGGAAAGTTTTTCAGTGAAGGTTCAGGAACTTTGGAAGGCTCCATCTTTGTGCTCTTCAAAATGTTCATAGCTGAGGATTACTTAACATTCAGAGGATGTGTTGCAAGGGGCTTTGGGAATTGCAGGTTTGGAGACAAGGAAAGAAGGAAGAGGAGCTTTGTAAGATTGGTAATCATCTCTTGAGCTGAAATTCAGCAATTCCTGGGATTTGATCAGTGTTGGAAAGTTTTTCATCCCAGTCCAAACACTCCACGTGGAGAGTTGGGCTTGGGATGGTAACATGTCTCTTTCCTTGAAGCTTGGGGTTTAGTTTGTCAAGGAAAAGGGCAGCTCTGCTTCTGGCAGGTCACAGGACCAGCTATTGTGGAGAAGCTGAGGGTTGTTTTTCATTTTTCCATGTGTTCTCAGACTCTGAAGGGCTTGGTGTTTAAAAACTAACAGCTCTGAAAGAGGGTTTGGGGATTACAGCTCCAGCAAAATGGAGTAAGAACCTTTGCCAAGGAAAGCAGCTTAATGTCAACTTTGTATGTCTTAATGCTTCAGAAAGTTACCAAACTGGCATTTTTATTTACTTCATAGCTTTCAAGCCTTTGGACCAGACTTGGGTGAAGTTATACAGAGATAAAATTGGACCATTGTCTTCAGAGATGTAAAAAAAAAACCCCCATCCAAGTGGGATTTTCTGTGGTAGGTCTTTTGTTGAGAGGTGAGCCTGGTTTTAGAGAACTTTTACACCAAGCAATAATCTCACTACTCAAAATGCTCACAATTTCTATGTTTTCTTTCCCATTTCTTCATTCTCTTGTTGATCCCAGCAGGAGCAACTGCAGAAAATCATTTGCAGAAAGTAGCACTAGTTATTGTAGTCTTAAAAGGGTTTTAAGTGCTATTAAGTGTCCTGTGGTGAGGATTTGTCCAAAGGAAAGTACAAAGAGTGTTTCTGTACAAAAGTGATATTTTTTTCTTTATAAACCTGGTACTAGATTTTAGATCCAGTGAGCATATAAACCAGCACAAAGATTTGGTGTAAAAATTAAGCTACAAAACTTTTAATGTCACTTTTGTCTTGAGGTTTGAGCTTGGAGGTTTTTCCTCAAAAACTTGAGTTTGAGTTTTACTCAAAATTAGCTCATCTTTTTCCCATTCTTTTTTATATTTTGTACTATTTGCATTTAAAAGGATTGTTTATTTTTAAGGAATAGGTTCCCACATCAGTTAAATAAAAAAGATCTGAATATCTGAACAATTGAGCTAAATACTTAGCTTTTTTTTTCCTCACCAGTGGTGTCCCCACAAGGTGTTCCCTGTCACTTCCATGCCAAATTTTGAGAGCATAGTTGCAGAGAAAATGGGAATTTAAAGGGTGCAAAGGGATCCAAATCCTATATATGTTTGGTTTGGGTTTTTTTTCTTCATGCTGTGCTCAGTGTGAGCAGAATTTAGTCCCAGCTTCCTGGCTGTAAAATCCCTAATGTAGGAAACCCTGGATTACCCCCAAAGCCATTATTCCCATGGCAACCACATGCAGGGCAGGACTCAGGGCTGCAGCAGCCACCTCCTGGCTAGCCCAGCCAGCTGAATAATGCTGGGGAGCTGTTATTAATTGGGAGATTGTTATTAATTGCTGCAGTGTCCACTCAGTGACCATGTCAAAAATCCAAGCTCCAAGAACAGGAATGGAAAAGGAAATATTTTGCCTGAGTTCTCTGCCCCCAGGGGAGAGAGCACAGGGCTAGATGTGGAGACAGCTCCTTTCAGCATTTTCCTACCCAGCAGTTCAGTGCTTCCATTGCTGTATGCAGCTTGTACAGTAAAAATCAAACTTGTTTGGCTAACTGCATGTTTGTGCATGAAGCAGCTCATATGTATGCAGATGAATTAAACCCAATTAGAGCTAAAGCAAACAAAGGGTATTTTTCTAGCTAACGGCTCCTTTGCAGCTCTGTTGGATTCCACCTCAAGATGTGGATCACCTCACTCCTTGTGGAGCCACTCACACAGTTTTCTGTAGGACATATTTTACTTGTTTGGACTAAAACCCAGCACTTTGATGCTAAAGAATTTCATGCCTCCATATGGTCCATGTGATTCTTTACATCAAAATGTCAAATTCCATGTCTGACCTGTGAATTTGAAGAGATATTAAATGTTGCTGTATATCTTGGATGGTTGTATTTATAAGGCACTTCACTCCATGCAGTATTTTTTTTTTTTCCTTTAATTTCCTGGAACTTCATAGTTACCAGCACTCCAGCTCTGACTCACTTTGAACCTTTATTCATGTGACCAAAGAAGTGAATAAGGGTTTTAACTCCTGTGTTTCATCTTAGATGAACATAAACCAGTAACATAAGTACTTTAATGAGAGCAAAAGGTATCACAAACCCTGGGCTTTGATTGCAAGTGGAATTCTGTGGATGGGACCCTCATTTTCCACCCTGCATTTAGTACCTGAATAAAATGCTGGGGAAGGAAGATGTCCAAGATGCTTGGCCAAAATCCCAACAGTCTTCGAGCTTCTCTGTGAACACAACTGATGTTTGTGCTCCCTGCAGCCACTGTGGGTAACCAAAAGCAGCTGGAGTGTGGCATGGGGTACTTTCAGCATGATTTTCTCCTTAGGACCATCTCCTCCTTCCACCTCATTTGGCTTGAAGTGGGAATGGACGTGGGAATCCTCATCAGAGTGAGAAATCCTCAGCCCTAGAAATTCCTGATTCTCCAGTAATGATTTCCACTAGATAAGCTACTGAGTAGTGCCAAAGGAGGAGATGATTTTGCAGCTTGGAAGCCAGGCAGATTTCACTTGTCTTTACTCCTGTGAGTTAGTTTGAAGTGTCTAGGCCAACATTCTCAAAGTAGGTACCACAGCAAAAAACAGATGGAGAACTTCACTGGCTTTTATATCAATCAATGCCTTTGAAAATCCCCTTTGCCTTTGCACAGAGTAGAATATGCACTTGCTGTGCATTTCCTGCCTTGGAATTATTACTGTTTTCCAGAGTAGTATTATTAGGGATACTTGTGTTCAAGCTGAACTGACTTATTTTAAGGGTAACTGTTTAAATAAACCAGTGATCCAAACAGGGCTGGGCCATGTCTCCTGCCAGAAGAGGCCTCCCCAGCAAACTCTGATTATCTGTTGCTCAGGTCTGAGTTGTGGGGAGGTCAATTTGGTTTTGTGAGGTCTGAGAAGTTCCCACAGGCTAATTCAGAGGAATTGTAGAAAGAGTGGTGGAAAAATTATATCACAGTTTCTTTCATTTAAATGATACCTGAAGCACTCCATAACCTTGTCCCATTTTTCTCCTTTAAAGTAATTTACTTTCATCCCTTATCTCTCTTCCCACAAACTCATCCCACCCCCTACATCATTAAATGTAATGTAATTATACCACACAAGCCTGAGGGAGGACAAAGACTGGTTTTCTCAGTGGTTTGAAGAGGACTTGGACATTTCTTCAATCACCCCTAGTTATTCAGCCAGCCTCTTCCTGTGGCTTTTTAATGTATTCAAATAGGATCCAACAGCCTCAGCGAGGGGGAAAATGGGCATGGATGGGAATTGCCACAGCACCTGTGAGCAGGTCAGGGAATATCCTGTTTTTTGAGTGTTATGTCAAACGTTAGAGCAGCAGTGGCTGCTTCCTGGGTTGGTTTTTTTTTGCCATGGAAAGAGAAGTAATGAGGAGCTGCTGGCTGAAGAGCACTGCCAGCTTCTTTCAGTCACGTCCTTTGGTACTACAAAGGTGGCATTATTAAAGGCAGACAAAAAAGCCTCTAATCACGCAACCCAACGGAGCCCTAGGAGCTGAAAAACCCTTCCTTTGTCCACTCACAAACCTTGCTGGAGCTAACTGGTGGCCCTACGTGCAGCCTTTTCTGCTGCATTTTGGCCACAAAGTGGGACAGATAGGAGATGTTGTCTCCAGGAGCTTTTAAACCAGGGAGTCAGGAACTTTCCCCAGTGCTGCTACTGGACGTCCCAACCTTTCTGCAGAATATGAGGGAAAAACCCCAATTTGGCAAAATGTCACTAAAACTTCACCTTGTCACTGTAGATTTTGTCTGGCATAAAATCTGAGGACTCTTGTTTACTGTAGAACTTATTTTCATTGTATCCCACTGAATATTCCCTTTATTAGCTGAATGTCCAGAGTAAATGCTGAATGCTTACATAAGAAACATTCCTGTTTGTGCACAGCTTAGAGATATATTGGAATCAAACTCCAGCCATGTTATTTTGATGAAGGGAAACTTACAGTTTATTAGAAGAGACAAAGAAAGTGTTGGACACACAGTCATCCTAAATGCCTCCCAAATCCTGATAGGCTTTGTGCATATCTTATTACACTAGGTGTGTGTGTGTGTGTATAGCTATGCACACAGACACACACCCTTAAGTAAAGTAATTTGCCATGATCTGGACTCCAAGACTTTCTTGACAGGGCTATTTCTTAGTACTGCTTCTTAAACTTCTGTCTCTTGCAAGCTGTACACTCTTGCTGGAAAGAAATCTACCCCTCTGACAATCCCTGAGAGCTGCCCTAGCTGTTCTGGGCTGATGCTAAAAATGAAGTGCAAATTCAGCTGCAGTGTCTTCAAGAGGCAGAGCAGAAAGTGATTTTAAGCCATTTATTTTCAGCTTGCAGATTTAAATGCAAAAGCTGACTTAATTTGTAATATGCTTTGGAGCAGTGATCAGTTCCTCTACTTTTCAGTGTTTTCCTTCTATTTGAAGTTCTGAGTCAATACAAAAGCTGTGATTCTAACATTAACCCTCTGGTCTCCTCCCTGGTACTTCTGCTCTCACAGGAACCAAAGACATTATTTCACAGGCATGGTGCAGTTCAGAAACCATCTACTTGACCAAAGTGAATGGAAGAATCCTTCCTCCTTCTGCATGCACCTTCCTGGTGCCCCTAAATTATTACAGCAGAAGACTGATGAGTCCCTGCCCTTTCAGTCTTTGCCTTCACAGGTAAAAAGTACAGTCAGTTCCAAGTTCCTCGATGGCTTTTGTGGCAGGGGCAGCAGTTCACAAGACCAAAACTACCAAATTAATCTCACCATAGCTAAACTTGCTGTTTCACTTTTGTGTAGGGATTAATGTTAATGATTCCTGGAAGTTTTAGGCATCAACACTTAAATTGTTTGAGGGAGAAAAGGAAGTGATATGTTTATTTGGATCTGACCTGCCTTGTATTTGGAGTGCAGCCTGATTGGTTGTATGTAACACACAAAAAGAAAAAGTGACCAATATTCCTCTAAGTCTTTGCTCAACAGCTTAATGTGTATTGTGGCAGCTTAACTTACAGACCTAAACTAAACTTGTTCATGAGTCAATATTGATGTTGACTCTCTTAAATGTGAATTACAATGCAAACAGATGGTATGGTCAAAGGGTCTTTAATATGAACTGTGTTCAGGAGAACAAGGAATTGAGCTTTGCAAGAAATCATTTGCCTTGCTTGTTACAGCACAGGTGAACTATGTCAGGGCTGCTGCTTTTTCTGGTATGAATTATTCCTCTTTGTGTCTTCCACGTGGCTTTTGGCCATTTCCTTTGTTTTCTCACTTTGTTTAAGGATTAAGACAACAAAAAGGCTTTTTTCAGCTTTTAACCACCTTCCTAGAAGTAATAATTCCTTAACCAAGAGCAGGGAGAGGACTACCTTTCATACATTTTACTGTTGGCTTTTTTTTCTCTTGCAAGCTGCATGTCATGTAATCTTACTTTCAGCAGCTAGATTGTAAAAGGCTTTTTATTTAATAACTGCCAGCATTAATTAATTGTAATTTGTCAAAAGCTATGTAAATACCTCCATACAAAGGAACAAATTCTTCAGGCAAACAGAAAAAGGCAAAAAACTGCAGTGACTAAGAGTATTATCTGGCACAACACTGGGACAAATTTTTTGTTGGCAGCTGAGTCAAAAGACTACATGGGAAGACCTTAATGGCAGCTGAGGGCACAGCCCCATCTGGGACTCAGCACCTGTGTCTTTGTGACAGGCAGAAAGCCATTATACCATCATTTACATCTAACAGGAGGTTAATATAATTAATTATGGCAGAATTAGCTTCAGTTTCTAATGGAAGTACTGCTCAGTAGTAGCAATCTGAAGCTGCAGATGTCTCATTCTGTTCTTAGCAACAGATTTATTTATTTTTTCCCTAGAAGGGGATGCAGAACTTGGCTGCTTCAGTTGTATAACTGAGAAATGACTCTCAAAGTCAGGAGAATTAGCTATTCTCTCTGGAAGACATAAGTGGATGAATGCTGTTGATGGAGAAGATTTTAGTGGCATACACTGCCTTTCTAGCTGAGAGGAGAATGACTGGTGTTTACACTCTCTGACTGTGTGTCCTGATTGCCCTGGCTCCCTTAAACTTCTCACTCCAGGGCTGCAGAAGGCATTCCTCAGTTTTTACATCCTTTGTGTGCTCCCTGACGGTAAGTTTGACAGAGGACATTCCTGTGGAGGGGGAGGGTAGATTTGGCCAGGCCATACCAGACACGCAGCCTCTGACAGGCCAAGAAGGGACTGAGGCCTCCCTGTGCTTTTATTCATGGTTAGAAAAGATGCTTCAACCAGGACTTTGGTGTCCTTACACGTGCTGGGATATCTCAGCAGCTCAAAAATGATCATTTCAGGCAGGACCCCTGGAAGTGCCTTTCCTGAATGAACCCAGTGGGTGGCATAACCTGTGGGAGCAGAGGAGTGCAGAGGCAGCTGCTGCTCCTGGTGCCATTGGAAGGGATTCTGCTGGTGACCTGCCTGCCCCGTGAGGCACTGCAGGTTCTCCTCCCCCCTGGCTTTATGGATTCACAGGGAATTTTGCCCAAATGCATGGAGTTTCTCCAGAAGCTAAGGATGAGACCACTTGGCAGGTCTCTTGCCTCCTGTGTTGAACAGCAGGGCAGTGGATGCTTCCTGTGCTGCTCAAGGGGAAGGACAGAGCAGTACAGAAGCAAGCAGGGAAAGAATTAACTGGAAAAAAAAAAAAGATACTGTGATAATTCTACAAAAGAGGAGAAGCAGCACTTACTGTATTTCCATGATTTTTCATAACATTTAGTTTCAAGTTGACTTGAGCTCTGTTCCCAAAGGTCTGGGTTTTCTCCCCTGGCAAAAGCAGAGCTGCTTTTTCTAATGGATTGTGTGTTTTCCCTGAAGGTTCTCCTCTGCCTCTGATTGCTTTTAAATGTCACTCTGCTGCTTAAGGCTACTAGGAGGTGGTCTGAGCTGCATGTTTACTATTAGATGGCTTATATCTATACTTATTTTCCATGTCAGATCCTGACCTAGTAACCTCCTTCTTCTCAGAATGCCAAAGGTGAAATTTAGTTTTAAATGACTTGGTTGCTTAGGCAAAACCGCTATTAATCAGAAGAGGAAAATAATGCTGGGAAAGGAGCTTTCTTTGATAGCAGTTTAATATACTCTGTCTATTGGCAGACAATTTCGTCTGAACCTTGAATCTGGGAGTGTTTTTTTGGCAAGACACAGTGCTGCCACTGCAACTTTCCATAGTTTGTTGAATTTTTTAGCTGTTGCAGTCTTCTTCCTGACTTGATTTTGAGGCCCTGTTGTTTTTTAGTCACCATCTTAGCCAATTCATTTTAACAACTTAATATTTTTAGTAAATACTGTGAAGACAGGGGAATTCTAAAATGGTGATAGTGAACATGTAACTCATGTACATAGACTGGTGATTCACTGAGAGCATTATTTACATTTTCATTTGCCTATAAACAGAAGCTGGTTGCACTGAAAAATCATTTTGCCTTGTTTATGCCCATACAGTTTGGGACTAATGCCTTCCCAACATTATTATCTTCACATACACAGGTTAGTATTTCAACTCAGCATGCATCTGAGTAATAGTGATTGCTGTGTACAGTTTCAGGCAGGCAATGTGCATGTAATGAAAGGTATGTTATCACTTGAAATGTAGTCAGTTAAGGATTAAAAATAGGCCTAAGTGCTGTTTGAGATCTCTTTATTTTTTAAATGCTTTTATCTACTTTACTACAGTATGAAGGACTAATAATAGAGGATGCTGAGTACATAGAAATCATGGTCCACTTTGCTTAGTGCCTACTCCAAAGCCACTTGAAACAGTAGGAGCCTTTGCATAGCAGACAGAGTGAAAAAACCACTATTTTTCTTCCTTCAGACTCTAATTCACAGGAGCAGAAGTGTTATTTCACATGCAAATCCTTTTTACTCCAGTCAGGCTATTTATAAATCTCCTTGCATATATTATTAAAATAATACAATGTATTATTTTTTTCTTATAGCAGGTCTCAAAACATTCTAAAAGCTGAAGCCTCTATTTTGAGCAGATCCTGAAGCCAACTCCTCTTCTCTCTTGGGGTCTTGCCAAGGGAATAGGTGAAAGGCTCAGCACTGGGATCAGTGCAGGCACATACAGGGTGGTTTGGAGTAAGAAGAACATAATGGCTTTTTGCTCATGAACTTTAATTTATTGGGGTTTTTTTACATACCCTGAGATTGCCATGGGTCTGAAGCTCTAAGGTGTAGTGTTGCAATTACAGTAATTTAATCCCAGACCAGCTAAAATTAGGAAGACAGACAAAACCTTGGGCTGCTAAATCCCAAACAATGACCCATAACAGTGCTACTTATTTCTCTGGTCGTTCACTGTCAGTTTTACTCCCTTTCCTACAAACAAGCTCTGCTGTTTCTCACATGTATCCAGCATCTCAGCCCAGATTCATCTCCTGCTGGTTTAGCCATCCCACTGTGGCTCTCCCAGGGCAGGAGTCTGGCTGCCCTAGGCTCCCTCAGCAGTCAATGGGAAGAGACAAGCATCTTGAGTGGGTGATTCATGGACCACACCAAAGATCTGAATCATTCCCGTGGAGTGGCTTTTTTGCTCCACTGATTACAGAGGCAACCAAGGGTAAATGTGTTCATGATGTAGGTGGTCAGCCAGGTGGAATGTATCCAAACCTGTTCCAGTAAGGCAGGAGCTCCAGTATCACAGCTGGTTCTGAATTCTGGACTCCAGATAGTTTATTTTTTCCAATATTGTTCACAACTCTGTTACATGAATCTGGCCTTTCCTAAAAGTATTGTGATTTTTTTTAATAAAAAGCCATAGTTAAGTTTAAGGTGCAAACCTATTGCCCATAACTTGTAAATGAATGCACATTTAGGTAGGTGTCTTTCATTTATACTTCCAAAAAACCTATTTGAAGATGTGCTGAAATCAGTACATTCACCACATTTGCATTAGATATTAGGAGCATATTTCATTCCAGATTGAAATAAATGATACGTTGCTTTAGAAATTCTTTCTAGCTCAAGGGGATTTCTGCTGCTGTAAATCCATAAAAATAATAAATACAACAGCTGCAATAATTCTGAACTGCAAATTGCACAACTAAAGCTGAAACTGAGCTGAAAACCTTGTTGAGTTCAGGGCTTTGTACTTGAGTGGGCATATGTGTTTTTGGTTGCAGGAACAGCAGCTAAATTTGGGAGATATTTATGGTTTTGACATAGGTATAATTCCCATTAAAATAAATCATAGAAGTTCATCTGGTCTCTTAAGACTTTTCTGCAGTTTGCCTTGTGTTTTATGGAGACTTTTTCTTCCTGTTGGATGCAGTAAGTCCAACTCCAAACCCTCTGAAATTTCAGAACAGCCAATTCAGATTTGATTTACACCTCCTGCCTCAATCCAACAGAGACCCATATTGTAGAAATATAATCTTGACATAAATAAAAAGCCAGTGCAAAGAACTGTGTCAAGGGATGGTTTCTAGAAGTCGTGGCTTCTGTCGCCGAAGGGCTGACACATTTACTGGTGCATTTATCTTTATACATGGGCATAACCATTCATTACCTCCATCCTCTTCTCTCTAGGCCACCTTCCAGCCTCTTCTCCTCTCATTCCTTCTCCCTCAGGCAAAGTGTCTCTTCTGTCTGACAACCTCTGGAGACGTTTGTTACGGTAACAGAACAGTCCAGATCACGTCTATCCCCTGACAAAAGCATAATCAGAGCTGTTGGCAAAACCCCTGCTCTTTCATCTATTCATTTTGGTCTGAAATGCCTGAAATGTTGCTCAAAAGGCATTTTGCTGCTAAGTTATGAAGTCATCTGTAAAGGACAAGGAGTAAATAAGGTACCGTTGGCTGGGGAGGAATAAAAACACGTGGGCACTCTTGGAGTATTTTCAGCAGAGGTTTTGTGCTGGCGTGGGGTGGCTTTGAGGCTCACAAAGGAAATCTCAATCCAAGTGAACCAGAAAACACTCTGTGGGCAGCAAAAGCAGGGGAAGCAACTGTTTTGCTGTTGTGGGGAGCAGCTCTCCTTGCCAGCGTGCGGGTGGCAGCAGGTGTCTGTGCTCAGCGCCGCGGGGGCACGGCCGGACCCTGCACCAAACCCTGTGGAAAGTCTCTGGCAGGAAGAGGCTGCTGGTTTTGCTGAGCTTGGATAAATATTAGGATCTAATTTATCATGTGACAGGAAAGGAAAGCTTGCTTTTTTTCTTTTTTTTTTTCCCCTCCTCCCTCTTTTTAACAGCTTTTGTTTGAATTTCATCATGTGGTTTTGAGGCGCAAAAAGTGGGGAGATATTTAACCTGGGTCTCTGAGCTGATTACTTTGCTGTCAGATGATGAAAGGGTAGGGCTCTTTCTAGAGGTGTCTGCAAGTGTTACATCTCACTAAATGACACAGACAGGGAGCCAGACCTCTTGCTGAACTTACAAAAGAGACATCATACTCAGTTAAAAAGATCTGAGCTGCTGGTGCTCTTCATGTCATAGGATGTATCTTGGGTTACATGCCCAGGAGGAAGAAAAAAGGAAACTGTTCTCCTTGTACTACAAAGTAGATAGGAATGCTGTGAAATATTTGGCTATTTGCAGAACCTGGGAGTTCTCCTGACTTGATTTTTTTCACCTGCATCATGTACAACACAGAGCATAATGCAGGGGTCTGATTATTCAATCGTGTTTGTGGCATTTGAAGCCCTGACCTTACCCTGATCCTCTTAGGGCCATGGTGGACTGCACAGGGGTAGCTATGTGGCTTTAAAAAGAGATTTTTTTGAGTTGCCTCAGAAATTCTGCTGTATTTGGGCTTTTGAGTGTAGAATTCACAAAGCCAGGTGCCTAATGAAGGTGTTTGCAGTATGTCATCATATTCCTTAGCTAGGATATTCTGAATTCAAGTTCCTCCTGGACTAGGCCACCCTCTTGGGCATGAATAAGTGCCTAGCTCTTTATACAGGAGGAGACAGTGGCTCTGTTTTACAGCAGACATTTATATGCCATGGGAACTCTGTTCCCACCTGAGGCTGAAATTCATTTCTCAAGAAAGTGCCTAAGCACTGACATTTCCATCTCTCCTCTGACACTTGTGTAGGGAGTGATCCGTGATTTGAAGGTGACAAAGATAAAGGTGACAGCTGCTTGAGGCTGAGGAGGGCCTGCAGCTAACACCTCCTGCCTCTTAGATGGGAGTCCAACCACAGATGTGAGGAGCTGAGAAAGCTGAAAGTGAGAGCGTCTGTGCCTTGTTAACAAACTGGTCCAAGTGAAGAGTAGTTTGTGGAGTTCATTCATATTTATTTGACATTTCAGGATCATGTGGTAGGTTCTTGGCTTTCATGAGGAATTGTGGTTATAGTCTGTAGTTGGTTCAACTGTTTATTTTTGGTTTTAACCATGTAAGGACAAAACAAAGCTTAGTTTCAAAAGAAAAAACAACCAACCACGTTCCAAGTCATCCCAAAATGAGAAATAATGTAATGACATCTTTTAGGATCTAGGTGACTACCAAGGTTCACTTTTTATTCATTCTTCATAACCCAGATTGGTGAATCTGGCTGTATGTATTGCAGTGTCCACCTTGAGAGAGATTATCAGCTCTTTGCCTGTTCAACCTTTTGCCTTCACACTCACAAAGCCTTCATCTGACTCACATGTTGAAAGCAAATCCAATCAGGCCAGATTCTTTCATCTAACTTTATTAGTTTTCATTTTCTATGTGTGATGAATTGAATTGAAATTGCATTTGTTCATGCAGCAGTAAATTCCACTTTTTTTTTCAGCCTTATTTTGGTTTTCCTTGAACACTTTATTTTGAAGAAGCTTCCTCAGACTGAAGTTCTCTTCATCCACAGAGGTGTTACAGCAAAAGTATTCCAGATGAAGGGAGAGGATTTTGCCTGTCCTGGCACGTACTGTCCACCTGGATTCTGCCCTGGGAGGCCTTCACTTGCAACATCACTTAAGCAGAGCCAGGTCAAACAGTTTCAGCACATTTGGACTCTGACTCCCAACGGATGAGGACAAAATAATGAGCACTGTCCTATCAGTGAAGGCATCTCATGACTCCATCGCCCTCCCCACCACAGCTGACACACCTGAGAAACATCTGCAGGGAACAAAAATCCAGACCTCAGTGTAGAAAGGAGCAAGGAACAATCCATAAGGTCTGTTGGTGCTCAGCAGTGACCCTGCCACAGGGAAAACCTCAGCACTGGGAACCAGTTACCTGTGCTGGGTGGCTCCAAAAATGGTGGAATGACTGTGTTGCTTGCAGGACATTATTTGAAGAGCTGATGCTTAGACTAATATTAATAAATGATTTCACAATTAATTTGGTTATTTTCAATATTGAGAGCTTTCTGCTAACCATTAAGCAGTCTGCCCTGTGGTTATTAGACTTGAAATGTGACAATAAAATTATAATAGCAGGGAAAAAAACCCTATTACATCTTCCAAAAACTTACTGTGTTGGTTTTTCTTTTTTAAAATAATATGCAAGAGGAATTTCTTTGGGGTTTTTTAATGCTTTTCAGTTTTTAAAGTTTGCTTCACTTTGCAAGCCACCAAGCTTGTCAGGAGCAAATGGTCAACAGTAAAAACTATATAAATGCAGGTGGAAAATGTTGATATGCTGTTTTGGAAACAGCTTGCACAGGAAAAAAACCATAAATGTAGCCAAACCCTGTTGCCTGTGGAGAATAAACTGCACTGTCAAAGTCTCCCCTGGCTGGAGCTGTGCTGAGGACATGGTGGCATCACTGCCTCACAGGGTGAGGCAGGAGAAGCCTCTGAGGATGATTAAGGGACTTGAGCACCTACCCTATGAAGAAAGAGTGAGAGAAATGGGGCTGTTGAGTCTTGAGAGAAGAAGACTCCTCTGAGGAGGGAACCTTATGAATGTCTGTAAATATCTAAGGGGTGCATGTCAAATGGAAGGAACCAATCTCTCCTCTGTAGTGCCCAGTAATAGGACAAGGAATAACAGCTATAAACCTGAGCCGAGAAGGTTCCACCTCAACATGAGGAGGAACTTCTTTACTGTGAGGGTGACAGAGCCTGGCCCAGACTGCCCAGAGAGGTTGTGGAGTCTCCTCTGGGAACTTTCAAGACCTGCCTGGTTATGTTCCTGAGTGGCCTGCATTGGGTGTCCCTGCTCTGGCAGGGGCGTTGGACTAAGTGATCTCCAGAGGTCCCTTCCAACCCCCACCATTTCAGAATCTATGACAAGCCCTCGTCACCCTTGCCAAGCTTTCTGCTAGCAGATGACATGTGAATTGTGGCAGCAGATGGCTCGTTACACTTCCACTGTTGCTCTATGCAGCCCGGAGACCCAGGCAGGCGTTGGCTCCTCCAGCCGCTTTACTCACCGCAGAGCCATTAGTTACACCGTTTAACTAGTTAAACCCATCACCTCGCAGCTCCGTGAGCTGCAAGGCTTTGAACACTCACACAGGGCTTGCCACACACCCCCCGTTCCCAAATACTTCTAAACCTACGCCACAGGGGTGCGGGCGGAGGGCGTGGGGTGCGGGTTGGGGCGAGGGGAGCTGGTGGAGGATGAGCGGGCGAGCCAGGGTGATGGAAACTGGCCACGCTGATGGGAGCTGGCCACGGTGATGGGCGCAGGCCGAGGCAACCGAGGCGGGCTGAGGGATCCGGGCAGAGCCCTGCACCGCTGGCAGGAGCGGGCAGAGTCGCCTGGCAGGGCCGTGCTGTGACACGCAGCCGCGGGAAGAACGGCGATGGCGGGGCCGCTCTGGCAACACACAGCCGCGATGACTCCAAGTCCTGCCCTGTTGCTCAGCCCTCAGCGAACACGCCTCCTCCCCTGAGGCTCAGCTCCCGAGAGGCGGCAGCCCTGCTTTCGGGAGAACACCCGTGGGCGGCGGGAGTATCGCTCGTAGGGGAAAGGAGAGGGCGCGCAGCGGGACTGCAGCCGGGCCCCGCGGGGTGGAGCGGGACTCGAACCCGCGGTTCTAGGGAAGGAGGGCAGGAGCTCCCGGGCCTCTTTCCCGCGCGGTGCATTGTGGGGCCCGCACTGATTTATGCAGGAGCCGCGGAGGGCGCCGGGAGAAGCGGGAGGCGGCGGTGCTTGGTGCTGTGCGCGGCGGCTCGGGGGCCGGCGGCGGCGATCGGGGCTCTCCGAGCGCACCAGGCCTTTGCCGCCCCCCTAAGGCTGCGGCGGCACCGCCGGCTCCGAGCCCGCGGTGGCACCTACCCGGCCTTAAGCCGGTCCCTCGCCGGCCGCCACGGACGTGGAGGCGGCGGCGGCGGCGGCGGGCGGAGCCGGGCCCGGCCGGGAGGGACGCGAGTCCTCCCGCCGCGGGGGAGCCTGCCCCGCTGCTCGCTAGGGGTCGGAGGGAGGACTCTCTCGCTCGACCCTCTCGGCGCCGGGGCCTCAGCGGCCGGGCTCGCCCCTCAGGGGTTCCTCCGAGCCGGCGCTGCGGGGGCTGCCGCCGCTGTGGGGCCGCGGTCCCGGCGCCGCTGGGGCCTCCGGCGGGGCCAGAGGGAGGGAGGCCCGGCCCGGCGCTCCCCGTGAGGCGCGGGGAGGGGGGAGCAGAAAAGCCCCAGCTCCTCGGTCGCTATCTTTGTTTGTCGGGCCCTGCCGCCGGCAGGAGGAGCGGCGAGACCCGGGCGGGGGAGCTGCCGGTGCCCCGGTCTCTTCGGGGCCTTTTCCTCCCCCCCCCGCCCCCGTTGTGGTTCCCGGGCGCTCTCTCCATTCTCGGCGAGTTTTTTTTACCCCTCTTGGCTGGATATCTCTGTTTCGGAGCATCGTCGGAGGGACCGGCCGGGCGGAGGACAAACGCCGAGGATACAACAGGTCTCCCTTCTCCTCGCCTTCCAAAGCGATACCAGCGCTCTTGGGATTATAAATGTTTGAACTAAGGCCCAGGAAACTGGAAGGAAAGCCTCCCGTTGGAGCTCACAGAAGAGAAAAGGGAGGCTTTTCTAAATCCCTTCCGAGAAAGCTGGTGCCGTTTTCCCATGCTGGCCGTACTCTGCTTAATAATGCGATTGTGACCTGAGTGGAATTGATGAGCGATGAACTATTGAAGCTTCTTGCACCGCTGCATCAGACTGCATTTGTTTTTTTTTCTTCCTCAGCACATGATTCCCCCGTCCCACCTGTTGCGGGACCTACGGGCCAGTAATGGAGTGATGGGAAGCTGAGATAGTTTATTTTCACATTCTTCTCTTGGCTGGTTAGCTGAAGTTACTGCTGCTTTTTACTGGATCTGTGCTTTCCTCGGCTGGTTTATTTGTTTTCACGGGCACGGGGGTGTTTTGATTCAACAGACATTGGACTAGAGCTGAATGGATGCCTTGCGATCTGAAAGGTGCTGGGGGATAAAGAAAAACTACTAAAAACAGAAGAACTGGTACTGCAGGAAACCTGGGGCCTGTTTTCCAAGCCTTTTTATTTTACTGAGCAAGGTAAATAACGTAGTGGAGTTGAAAATACAGGATTTATGGTAATCTTGCATGAAAATGTTATAAAGCACTTCAAGCTGTTCCAAGTCTTTCATGGGATTGAGAAGTCCCATAGTAAGGCTCAGAATAAGTTTAATTGGTCTTTAAAACACTCAGGAGTGTGAAATTTAAGGCTGCAATCAAAGTTTTTTGATACCTGTGAGGTTGAGAGAACGACTTTGTTCTGATTTGCCTCAGGTTCTTGTGGTGCTGAGAGATGCTGCTGAACTTTCAAAGTCGCAGTGGCTCAGGATGCAGTAATCAGGGATAGTTTTTTGTCATGCTTTTTAGAAACTTGATGCCTTAGCCCTTTGAAAAGATCCGTGAGGGGGTCTCTTAAAAGTCCTCCCAGTTTAACAGCAGAACAGTGCTTCCATTTCTGGTGTTAATTGTATTCATACCGTGCCTTTAATTATTTTTGCTTACCTTTACTTTTGTTACCCACAGTGGCAGCTGCTACCACTTCATAATGAATTGTTTTTCCCCCCCTTTTTATCTTCCTTGACACGTTTATCTCCTGAATTGAACTGTTTGGATTTGCCACTAATTTCCATACATCACTTTTCCCATAGACTTTCTGCAGCCAGCAGAAGCTCCAAGTCATCTTTTTAGATACTACCTTTGTATGCTTCAAGTGTTGGAAGAAGCAGATGATTCTCAAAATGTGCAGTGTAATCAGTTCCTGGTTTAAGTGCAGTTTTTGGTGCTGTGCTGCATGCCTTTGTGTGTTTTTCTTTCCCTTAAGATCTCAGCAGTGCTTCACTCTTCTGGAAAAAAAAATAATCTAAATCCGTTAAAATGAGATCACAGTTTGAAATGCAGCTGTAAAAATCTGCTTTTGCAAGAAGTCACAAGATTCTCATTAGGAAATGATGCCTTGATTAAATTGCTCCTGTACCTTTTCTCTCTCAGTCTTAATGGAATAGTGGCAACCACTGAGGTGTTGGCAGCCTTTGCTGATGCTATCGCTGGGAAAGCTAAGTTGGTTGTATGGGGCAGTAGCCAAAGTTCCTTTGCTTACTCTGTTTGCTTTTGTATGACTGAAATTTACCTTCTTTGTTTTTGTCTTACTTTGTTTCAAGATGATGTGTGAGGTGATGCCAACCATCAGTGAGGCAGAGATTCCCTCGGGGGGAAATGGAGGCCACGGCTCGGGTTCCCCCTTGCAGTCAGATGCCGATTCCCATTTTGAGCAATTAATGGTATCCATGTTGGAAGAAAGGGATCGACTCCTGGAAACCCTCAGAGAAACTCAGGAGACTCTAGCACTGACCCAGGGCAAGCTGCATGAAGTTGGTCATGAGAGAGATTCCCTGCAGAGACAGCTCAATACTGCACTCCCACAGGTATGGATGGTTTGAAGGGACCTTCTGATAATTTGTGTGTTCTTGGGGGTGGTTTGTTGGCTTTTTCTGTGTTGAATTTACTGAAGGGTTAGGCTAACTTTCTGGTTATTCTGCTCACTCTAGGCCTCCTTGAANGAATGGGGAGCACCAGCCCTTTCCCTCCAGTATTCTCTCCATTTCTTTGATTTAACCTGTGTGTGAAGTTACATCTTCATCCTTCCTTTAATAGGACTTGATAGACTTTCTGTAATCACTGGTGTTTTGCTTATTTGAAAATGTTTTTTTCAAATTACTTGCAGGCCACCCTGGTACCACAGTGAACTTTGAGTTAAAAACTCAGGCTTTTTCCTACTGTCTTGTCAATACATTCTGAGTTGTGGAGGAATCCCAGGGTGTTGTTCAGCTCAGCTCCTTTGGAGAGTTGTTTTCTGCTCTTGCTGGAACTGCTGCCTGGTGGAGTGTGGAGTGTGCCACCATCCATAGGGCAGCTGAGAAGGGGAACTGGTGTCTGCCCAGCCTGGGTTTTATCCATCCCTGGTTCAAGAGAAAGCAGCTGGACTTTGAACTCTTGGGAAGCATTTGGTTGTAGGCAAAGCAGAGGCTGCTTCAGCTGAGGGTTCAGTGCTGATAACCTTCCCTTTCTGCCAGCCCCAGGCACTCTGTGATGACGTGAGACTTGCATTCCTTACTCCAGAACTGCTGCCTTTACAGGTGTTTCCATACCCTGCAATACCTTCCTTCCCCTTGAAACCTGGAGTTCTAAACCCTTCTGTTCCCACTGCTCTCATGGCAGTGTCATCTCTGCATGATTCTGGAGGTAACTGGTGCTGGCAGGCACTGAGGGCACACTCAGGAGCCCTGTGTGTTAATCCAGTGGTGTGATGGAAATGAAAGTTTCCAACCTTTGCTGCTCCCTCTGGGAAATGATGTGCTGAGGGAAAACTCAGTCCTTTCATTTTTTGGTTTGTTTGGTGCAGTAATTGGGGTTTCTCTGTAGCCTCCCTCTCAGGTCTGCTGCTTGAATGGATGCTCTTAACCCAGTGGTGTGAGCTGTGAACTGACTTGAGCAGAACCACCCAACCTCTAAATTGTGCTGTTCCTCTTTTCTCAGCTTTCCTTCCTAAATCCAGTAAGCTACCTACATGGAAACATTTATTTTGAAACCTTTCTAGAAGATAAATGCAGTTAAAAACCAATTCCTGTTTTCAAGGGTGTCCTCATGGTATGATTTCATGGGAAACAGAAAAGCCAATCCCATAGTTCAGTGGAGAAATTTTACTGCAGTTTTATATCAATATGCAGCAGTGTGTGGATGTTTGTAGCCTGCTGTTGTAAAATAGTGTTGTTGGGGTGTGAAACTTGAGCCACTTTTGTCCCCAGTGGTGCTTAATCTTAAATGTTAGTGGAAAGTGACAACTGATGGTGCTTTCTGAAGTCAGAAGTTCTTGTTACCATAAGAAAAAACTTGTGTATTTGACAAGCTTTTGTTGTGATGGTAAAGAGTCAATTACTACTTAGGTGTAAATTTCTGATGAGGTGAAACTTTTGTTTGTTTATTTTAAAATTCTAATCAGTGTTGACTAAACCCTTTATGTTGACTGCAATATTTGAAACTATTTAAACTTTTTTTGTTGGTTATTTCAAGCTGAGCATTCTTTTGAACTACATCTCAAGTGACCCTTTGGTTAGCTGTGGATTTCAAAGAAGGGTAGAAGCAGGATGGCTTTAAATGTAGTGACAACTGTGCTATATTTTTTTCAGCAATGAAGAGATTTATCAGTGTACTTTATTTTTTAAGTTTTTTTATCATAATAGTTGTTCCAATGTAGTAAAGAGATGTGAAGATCACTTTAATTGTACAGATCCTAGTAGAACAGCATGAGTTACTAAATCACTGTGTAACCAATGTGTTATTTCTCCCCCAGACTTGGCATGTAGCTTGTTATGTGTGTTTTGTAGCTGATTTTGAAGTACTTTATCTGAAGGATTATTGGAGTTGTTTGAAGGTACCTTTTCTAATCTTAGAGATGTGCTTTTATCTGTTAGATTTACAGAGTAAAACTGCCAGGTTTTTCTTGTATGGACAGCTGGAAATGAAACACATCAACTTTGTCTTGATAAAATAACTGGATTTTTGGCAATGCTTTTTGTTTTTTGGGAGTTACCTTCTATTACAGATTACCCCAGTCAGACTGTACTCTGACCTTGGAAGATGAACTCGATAGAATCAAATTGTGCAAGAACTTCAAGTTCTTCAGTTTTATTCTTCCAAGAATTTTTCACAGGGAAAAAAAAAAAGGAAGTGAAAAATTAGAGAACTTTCATTTTTAATGTAATTTAATTTTTAAGATTCAATATAATTNGTGTTGAATTTACTGAAGGGTTAGGTTATGGAAGATTAATCTTGTTTAGGATTTTCTGAAGTGTCTTGGTGCTCCCTCACCTTGCCAAGCTGTAAAGCAGGATGAATGGGGAGCACCAGCCCTTTCCCTCCAGTATTCTCTCCATTTCTTTGATTTAACCTGTGTGTGAAGTTACATCTTCATCCTTCCTTTAATAGGACTTGATAGACTTTCTGTAATCACTGGTGTTTTGCTTATTTGAAAATGTTTTTTTCAAATTACTTGCAGGCCACCCTGGTACCACAGTGAACTTTGAGTTAAAAACTCAGGCTTTTTCCTACTGTCTTGTCAATACATTCTGAGTTGTGGAGGAATCCCAGGGTGTTGTTCAGCTCAGCTCCTTTGGAGAGTTGTTTTCTGCTCTTGCTGGAACTGCTGCCTGGTGGAGTGTGGAGTGTGCCACCATCCATAGGGCAGCTGAGAAGGGGAACTGGTGTCTGCCCAGCCTGGGTTTTATCCATCCCTGGTTCAAGAGAAAGCAGCTGGACTTTGAACTCTTGGGAAGCATTTGGTTGTAGGCAAAGCAGAGGCTGCTTCAGCTGAGGGTTCAGTGCTGATAACCTTCCCTTTCTGCCAGCCCCAGGCACTCTGTGATGACGTGAGACTTGCATTCCTTACTCCAGAACTGCTGCCTTTACAGGTGTTTCCATACCCTGCAATACCTTCCTTCCCCTTGAAACCTGGAGTTCTAAACCCTTCTGTTCCCACTGCTCTCATGGCAGTGTCATCTCTGCATGATTCTGGAGGTAACTGGTGCTGGCAGGCACTGAGGGCACACTCAGGAGCCCTGTGTGTTAATCCAGTGGTGTGATGGAAATGAAAGTTTCCAACCTTTGCTGCTCCCTCTGGGAAATGATGTGCTGCAGGCAAAACTCAGTCCTTCCATTTTTTGGTTTGTTTGGTGCAGTAATTGGGGTTTCTCTGTAGCCTCCCTCTCAGGTCTGCTGCTTGAATGGATGCTCTTAACCCAGTGGTGTGAGCTGTGAACTGACTTGAGCAGAACCACCCAACCTCTAAATTGTGCTGTTCCTCTTTTCTCAGCTTTCCTTCCTAAATCCAGTAAGCTACCTACATGGAAACATTTATTTTGAAACCTTTCTAGAAGATAAATGCAGTTAAAAACCAATTCCTGTTTTCAAGGGTGTCCTCATGGTATGATTTCATGGGAAACAGAAAAGCCAATCCCATAGTTCAGTGGAGAAATTTTACTGCAGTTTTATATCAATATGCAGCAGTGTGTGGATGTTTGTAGCCTGCTGTTGTAAAATAGTGTTGTTGGGGTGTGAAACTTGAGCCACTTTTGTCCCCAGTGGTGCTTAATCTTAAATGTTAGTGGAAAGTGACAACTGATGGTGCTTTCTGAAGTCAGAAGTTCTTGTTACCATAAGAAAAAACTTGTGTATTTGACAAGCTTTTGTTGTGATGGTAAAGAGTCAATTACTACTTAGGTGTAAATTTCTGATGAGGTGAAACTTTTGTTTGTTTATTTTAAAATTCTAATCAGTGTTGACTAAACCCTTTATGTTGACTGCAATATTTGAAACTATTTAAACTTTTTTTGTTGGTTATTTCAAGCTGAGCATTCTTTTGAACTACATCTCAAGTGACCCTTTGGTTAGCTGTGGATTTCAAAGAAGGGTAGAAGCAGGATGGCTTTAAATGTAGTGACAACTGTGCTATATTTTTTTCAGCAATGAAGAGATTTATCAGTGTACTTTATTTTTTAAGTTTTTTTATCATAATAGTTGTTCCAATGTAGTAAAGAGATGTGAAGATCACTTTAATTGTACAGATCCTAGTAGAACAGCATGAGTTACTAAATCACTGTGTAACCAATGTGTTATTTCTCCCCCAGACTTGGCATGTAGCTTGTTATGTGTGTTTTGTAGCTGATTTTGAAGTACTTTATCTGAAGGATTATTGGAGTTGTTTGAAGGTACCTTTTCTAATCTTAGAGATGTGCTTTTATCTGTTAGATTTACAGAGTAAAACTGCCAGGTTTTTCTTGTATGGACAGCTGGAAATGAAACACATCAACTTTGTCTTGATAAAATAACTGGATTTTTGGCAATGCTTTTTGTTTTTTGGGAGTTACCTTCTATTACAGATTACCCCAGT